>JAQFZL010001325.1:0-10774 GCA_034695685.1 Galumna lanceata | reverse complement strand
ATTATATCAAAATTTTAATAGCAATGAATCATAAAAAACACATTAAAAATACATTAAAAATATTTTCATCTATTAATTAACTACGAATTAAATTTCATTTTTAATAATAAACCATAAAATAGTTTTTTTTTAATTTGACTTATGATTAGAGTCTAAAATTTAAAAACAAAGTTTTTTGTATTGAAATTCATATAATAATGAGCTCTTGGTCTTTTTAGACTTAAATTTAATTAAAACTCAATGATTTAATCATTAAATTTATTTTTTTACTTTCAATTAATTTATTCAATATTATTGTAGTATTGTTTTTGAACTAATTTTGACATTTAATTAATTGGTTAAATTATTTACTATATTAATGGTTCTATTTATATATAATTTAATTTTGTAATTAATTACATATTTATTAATTTGTAGTCATTCGCAGCTAAAACTTTGTGAATAAAAATTCAAAATTGAATATAAATATGAACCAAGCTCATTTTAATGTGAATTTCCATACAGACTCTTCTAAATAAATTATTAAAGGAATAATTCGGTGCCAATAAATTATCAGTTTTATTAAATTAATCTAGTTTAATTGAAAATAAACTTTTTAATACTTATATGGATTTTAAAAGTTTCACTTCTTCTAAACGTTATAATAACATATAAATACAAAAAAAAACATAATTAGCGAGGTATTATTCATTAACTATTCTATTTTTGAAAAGCACTGATTAAAAGGATATCATTATTATTAATGACTATAAAAGTGTTAACAATTTATATAAATTTGTTTTATGGATTAGATTTTAAAATTTGTTATTAACTTTAATACTTAATTTAGTTGAAATGAGCAAGGGTGACATTCTTAAAAATTAACATTTTAAATAATTATTATTAAAAGATGGTATTATTGTTATGTATTGTCCATCAGTTCTGTTATGTCAAAAGTACGACAATTCAATAGCTGTGGTTTTGGCGGTGAAAACAAAGAGAATAACCCCATATCTAACCTCAACCCAAAACCTTTAATTAAGATCGAAAAGCGAACGAACCCTTCAATTGTTTTAAGTCAAGAGTCAGATTCAGACACCGATAGCGATGGAAATATCAATTGGAAAGACTATTATGGCGACGATGAACATGGTTTGTGCTCTTTTCATATCTTATCATAGAATAAAAGATTATAATTTTGTCATAAATTTTATTTGCTTTTAAACTTTAGATTGAATTTTGCATTTCATTAAAATTTAGTTTTTGAGTTAAATTTAAACAAAATTAAAATCAAATTTAAATACAAAAATGTTTTATACCAAACTTTTTGATTGTTTTGTAGGAAAAGTCGCCGCAAAGATCGCCCGAAAGGATTCTTTGGCCTTAAAGTTAGCGCAAAGACCTGACAAACAGGAGTTAATCGACAAAAACATAATTCCTGTTCTGTCCGAAAATGAACGACAGGATACTCGAGAGGCCATCGGAACTAAACTCAATCGAAGGCTAAGTCTTAGGCCGACTGCAGAGGAATTGGAACAAAGAAATATTCTTAAACAACTGACTCCCGACGAAATGCTTTTGGATAAGGAAAAGAAAAAACAAACTCTCATTAGAAAAGTATTGAAATTAGTTTTAAATTCATATTAATTTAATTGATTTTTAGCTGAGTTTTCGGCCCACTATTGAAGAACTTAAAGAACGAAAGATTATTCGCTTTAATGATTACGTAGAAGTGACTCAGGCTAATGACTACGACAGAAGGGCTGACAAACCCTGGACTAGACTCACCCCTAAAGATAAAGTAAGTTATATTACACTTGAAAATAATAATTTGTGCCGATAATAGTCATAAACAAAGTATAAAAATATTTTTTATTGACATTTCTTCACAGTATTTGAGTTTTAGTTTGTTTTTTGATTAATTAGAGAATTTACTTACGTTTACATTACTTTAAGTTCTTTATTAAAAGTTTTGTATAAAAATAGGCGGCCATTAGAAAGGAATTGAATGAATTTAAAAGTATGGAAATGGAGGTTCACGAGGACAGTCGTCATATGACCAGGTACTTCTACTACTCATTAACCCCATGTGAACAACAATGTGGTACTTATCCAAAATTCTTTACATTTAGGTTTCACAGACCATAACTTGAGTTTTGGAAACTTTTTTTGTTAAAGAAATGTAAAAAACTGTGATTTAAATGCATTGCAACGTAACTGAAGGCAACTCAACTCAACTAAACATTTATTCATTTTCTATAATTGTGTCGCAAAATCTTTTTCTGGACAAATGTTTGTTTGTTTTGTAAAAAATAAATTTCATTATTTGAGCGAAAGAGCCAAAAGTTCTGTTCTTTTTATAACATTTTGGTCTAAACTCACACCATTTGATACCATTATTTCCAATATATTGTAAATTATATACAAATAGTTATTTTATTTTTGCTTTTTATTATTCCATTAAATTTAAAGTTTAAGAATTGAGTTTTAAATGAAAGCAATAAAACCGTTTCAAAGCCCAACACTTTATTTAAGAGTTTTAACAACTTTTCTCTTTTTATAACATTCCTAATGACAACAATTGTTTTATTCTGTTATCAAATTTTGTCATTTGTTTTGCTATAAAGAAGTCTCAATTCAATAATTATTGTATTATTTGTTTATAGTTTTAAAACATTAATTAAATTATTGTCCGCTTTTTGTAATTTCATAAAAAGCTTTGCTTTAAATTTTGTGAAACTAATAAATTTGTAAATTAAGTCCTTTTTTGAGTATTATTTTTGTAAAACTATTTTTATAGGAATTAATGAATTTTATGAGATTTCTCTGTTAATAGTCTTTTCATTTTGATCTGATTTTATAGTAATTTTATAGACATTTAATTCATTTTCTAAGTATTTGATTGAAAGGGAATTAATTGTTTGACTGAATTCCGTTGATTTCAATCTTTGGATTCCGTCCACAACTAATATAATGGGAACTGAAATTGTCAGCGAAGACAACAAATTTGTGATTTTAATGAAAATATTATCGCAAATATATTTAGAAATCGAATAAATTATAACTAATTTAAGACTTGGATTGAGTCCCAAATGAATGGATAATTCGTTACTAATTGCAGACAAAAGTTGTGTTATATCTAAGACTTTGAATATTTTCAAATGTTTTAAATGATTGACATTTGAAACTGAGTGACAAAAATTACTTAAATTGAATCCATTGATGGCATCAAAAACTAAAATCATTGGATTCATAAGACTTTCATCTGATAAGTCTTCAGAAGAAGAACTGTCAGACATTCTTAACAATTCTATTGAACGTTGAGAACAATTCAAGTCCTCTTCATATTCGTCGGGGTTTCGGAATTCCTCTTCAATTTCATTGGGAAACTCTTCGGGAGGAGTGGCCATCGTTTGCGCCAATCTTTCAATTCTTCTAAATGTTGAGTATTTGTCGAAAACCTTTCGGCAGATGTCATGAATGAAAGCGTTTGCGTCCATTAAATCCGTTTCACTCATATTTATGGTAAAAATATTTGAATTATTGGTAAACACTTCGGAATCAATTTCATCACTTTTTCTGAGTCTTGAAAACAGACCCAAACCAGTCTCTGAGTTAACACTTTTTGCTGACATTTTCTTAAAACCAGTTGAGAAGAGTATTGTTTAACTAAAAGACGACTTCGAAAGCAGTTGAGACATCGATTAACTCATTTGAAGTCAAACATCAAAAGTTTAAAATCAAAACAAATCAAAGTTTAATCCAATGAAAGCATACATTAGAGGTCTTCACGGCTTTACTTTCATAAAAAGTTTAAATGCATTTTATATTCTTATAAATGTTATGTAAATTTAAAAAACTTGTTAAATTATTAAATAATAATTATACCATGTTTATTATACTGTTTTTGGCTAATATTACCACGAAAATATCTTAAATAATACAATTAAATCATTTCAATGAAGTTTTAGTGAAGACCTCTAAAAGTAGTCAAAAATGACAGTTTAAAGAGTAGTGAAACAAATATGGAGTTTCCCATAAAAATCATTATCATTTAAAAACATTAGTTTTCAATTAATTTATGTTTAATTTGAATTAAAACTAGTCTTTAGTTAAATATTGTTAACAAATCAATGAAATTATGGGTAAATCTTTTTCATTCTAAACGTTTGTTTTTTTATGTCATTTATTTCGTTAATTAAGTTCAATGTTTTCAATGTTTTATTTATGACTCAATTCGTGTTTTTCGGCTTTTTTTCTAAAATTAATTTCTTTCAAACATTTCTACGAATTTTTCCTTAAATATAAAAAATATTTTATTAATGAATTTGTTTATAACGTATTGTTTTTATTCACACTTTTGTTCAGATAATAACCCAAAAAGTGATAATAAAAGGGATAATTCGTGACATTTGAAGAATTGATCGAAAATATCGTTGAAATACTTATTACTGAAAAGAGGGACTGTTTTTAAAATCTTGTAAATAATGTGGAATATGATGTGTGATGTGATGCCCACCATCTCTGAGGATAGTATATCCCAGAGAAGTGGTCAGTTCACTGGAGATGAGGCAAACTTTGAACAGCTTATGGTTAATATGTTAGACGAAAGGGACAAACTTATGGAAACCTTAAGAGAAACTCAGGAACACCTGACAGACACTCAGTCCAAACTCACTGATATCGAGAAGGAAAGGGATTCACTTTCCCGACAATTGGTTTCACATATGCCTCAAGTATTTCATTATTTATTTAATAATTAGTTAATTGTTTTTATTTAAAGGAATTCGCGAGTCTTACCCGAGAATTGAATCAATTGAGAGAACAAATTCTCGAAAAAGACGAAGAAATCCAAGAATTAAAGGCCGAACGGAATAATACTCGAGTACTGATTCTTAAGTTTTTTTAACGAAAATATTTTAATTTCTTTTATTTCGATGTTTTTCAGTTACTTTTAGAACATTTGGAATGTCTTGTGTCCCGACACGAGCGCTCCCTTCGTATGACAGTTGTTAAAAGACAGGCTCAGTCACCGGCCGGTGTCTCCTCTGAAGTGGAAGTATTAAAAGCCTTGAAGTCATTGTTCGAACACCACAAGGCTTTAGACGAAAAAGTTAGGGAAAGACTAAGAGTTTCTTTGGACCGAATTAGTTCTCTTGAAGAAGAATTGGCCAAAAGTGTAGAAGATTTAACAAAATCTAAACAACAGCTGCAAAACATATCAGAAATAAATGAGACAAAAGTTCAAATTAATGGACAGTTGTCTTCTGGAGCCTTAGGTGAAGATGAAAAGAATCAGGAATTGCAGTCTATTGTAGAAAAACAAACGAATGAATTAATAAATTCAAGAAATAAATTACAAGAATTAGCGAATAAATTGAAAGAATACGAGGATATGATTATGAAAACAGAAAAAGAATTGTCACAAATCAGAGAAGAAAACGTTAAACTCAATCGCGATCTTAAGGAAAATAAGGCTCAAAAGGAGGATCAGGAGGAGAGGATAACTACACTCGAAAAGAGATACTTAAATGCTCAGAGAGAGTCAACTTCACTCCATGACCTCAATGAAAAGTTAGAGCACGAATTAGCTAACAAAGAGGCTCAGCTCAAATTAGCTGAGGATAAGATTAGAGCACTGGCGGAACGCCTGGAATTAGCCGAACAGAAAATTGGTCAGTTCACCAGAAAACAAGAGGCACTCACAGACGGCACAGAAGGTAGTGATTATGAGATGGACGACGACAGGAAACTGTCTCTCGAAGAACGAATTTCACGTTTAGAACAACAATTGGAAGAAAAGGCTAACGAGTTATTGAGAGCCCGACAGCGCGAAAAAATGAATGAAGACCACAATCAGAGGCTTTCGGCGACTGTCGACAAACTATTGGCCGAATCCAATGAAAGATTGCAATTACATCTCAAAGAAAGAATGACTGCTTTAGAAGACAAAAATCAAATGACTCAGGAATTGGAGAGAATAAGGAAATTATTAGATGAAACCCAATCAGAAAAAGGGAAAATTTTACAGGAATTGTCTAAAATGAGAGTTGAAATGCAAAGTATTAGTCAAAACAACTCTTCTGTCAATAATTTGGGATCCGTTATCTCTGGACAACGCAATCAAAGAATCATATCTCAAGATAGCAATAAAAATAAGCAGCTCTTCGAACAGGAATGGGATAAAATTGAGCCCCGGGTTATCGCTAATGTGGGACAAGCATTCGATGTGAGCGATACTGAATGCAGTCAAACAGATGACAATGAAAGTCTCTTCGATATGGATATGTTATCTCCTTCGGGTCACACCGACGCTCAAACTTTGGCCATTATGCTCCAGGAACAATTAGACGCCATCAACAACGAAATCAGACTCATTCAAGAGGAAAAGCACAACACCGAACAGCGCGCAGAAGAACTGGAGTCTCAGGTCGGCTCAATTGATTCAATGAGCCTTTTGACTCATCCCTTTGAAAGGGGTATTTCTCCGCCACAAAGCGGACGATCGACTCCAAAGTCTCGTATAAGTCCTTCACGCGATTATTTGAGTCAATTATATGGAGTGAGTCTTAATCTTTTCATTTGATTTAAATAAAACTAAAAAAATATTTTACTAACAGACGGGTTCTCAATCCGGTGGCGCTCAGCATATTTATAGCCAATATTCTCCATCTGCTAGTCATCAATCGGAAAGTTTGGCCTCGAATACACACGTAATCAACGTTTAAACAATTTGGTAAATGAATACAAATCTCTTTAAATTTATTTAGGATTTGGGTTCTGATGCCAGTCCTCCGACACCTCGTGCTTTACGATTGCAGAGAGTCGCACAGGCCTTGAATGATAATAAGAGTGCGGCTCAAAAAACGAATATGTCCTGGGCTTCAAGTGTACCACCAGATGTGCTTCCGAGGTATGTTTTTATAATATAATACCCCAAAACTTGTGTTCATAAATTGTCGAACGAAACCCTTTTGAATGTCCAACTTTTGGAAGTTCTCGAAGGAATAAATAAAAGATATTTTTATTACAAACATTATTAACAAAAACTTAAGTCAATCCCAACAGAACACTAACTGATAGACAGAATAATGACTGATATTATTTAAAATTATTGTTTCTTTTTTTTAATGAGATTTAAGATTTATTTATAAAATGGAAAACCATTTTTTGTTAAGAAACCGATTCTATCAAAACTGAGTCAACTAATTGTAAAGTTTGTTAAGTTTGTATTATTTAGTCATTTGAAAAACTAATCTATACTTAAACTCAATGTTTATTCACTATATTTAGTTTTGATATGTATTTGGTTTAATCTAATGGTTTGAAAAAATTATTTAACAGATCCTCCGTTTATGGGCCGCCGACAAGTAATTCTTTAGATGACTCTGTTTTGAGTCATCAGTTGCAGTCATGTTCTGCGACCTCATCCATGGATTCATTAAATAAGCAAATAATAGCCAATCACTCTCAACATCAGCACTACTCAAATCAACTAATGATGGCTTCACAACAGCCCAAAAAGAAGGGCATTAAGTCTTCTCTCGTCAGTCGATTGTTTTCGAGTCCCAAAAGAGAAAAACTTAAGGACCGTTCCGTCGGAAATCCGATTTATGCCAATTATATCGATAATAGTGATTACATTTCTCTACCCGACGCTATGAGTCACTTAAGTTCTCCCATGTCTTCACCACTCGGAGGACAAAAGGCTGACTTCGACCGAAGAACCAAAAAGAAACACGAATTGCTCGCAGAAGCCATGAAAGCGGGCACTCCTTTCGCTCTATGGAATGGGCCGACAATAGTTGCGTGGCTCGAGGTTTATATTAATCAAAATTTGAATTTCAAATCAAAATATATTTAAATTTTATGTTTTTTTCAAAGCTATGGGTAGGAATGCCTGCCTGGTATGTGGCCGCCTGTCGGGCAAATGTAAAGAGCGGAGCCATTATGTCTGCCCTTTCAGATACGGAAATACAAAGAGAAATAGGAATAAGTAATCCATTGCATCGAATGAAACTTAGGCTCGCCATCCAAGAAATGGTTGCACTCACCTCTCCATCGGCAGCAAAGCCAACGCACACGTGTCTCGCTTTTGGGGAAATGAATCACGAATGGATTGGCAACGACTGGTTGCCGTCCTTAGGATTACCTCAATATAGGTCTATGTTTATGGAATGTTTAGTCGACGCTCGAATGTTAGATCATTTGACTAAAAAAGACCTGAGGGTTCATTTAAAAATGGTGGATGCCTTCCATCGTACAAGTCTTCAGTATGGAATCAATTGTTTAAAGCGTTTAAATTATGACAAAAGTGTTCTCGAAGAGAGGAGAAGGAACTGTGAACACGACCTCATCGGTATTCTATTAAATTAAGTCAAATGTAAACTTAAAAGTACTTTAAATTAAAGACGTAATCGTTTGGTCCAATGAGAGGATCATAAAGTGGGCCAACTCTATAGGACTTAAAGAATACTCTAATAATTTGGCGGAATCGGGAGTTCACGGCGCTCTCATAGCACTGGACGACACTTTCGATGACTTGCAAATGGCTTTAGCCATACAAATACCAACACAAAATGTTCAGGTATTCTAATGTTTATCCAATAAATTTCACTTAAATTATGTTGAATTTGATGTAAAGGCCCGACAAATACTTGAAACAGAATTCGCTGATTTACTACTTAAAGGAACTGATAGAAGACCAGATGGGGTAAGACCTGAGCCATAATTAAATTGAAAAACTTATCGATTTGTTTACAAATGACTCAATTCTCAGGTGAATCGAAACTTAAGTCATGTCTCGTCATCTCATTCTATACAAAGGGATCGACTCGTTTGACGTGAATATTAAGTTAAAACAAACAGTTAATGTGTTTTTTGGTGATTATTACCACAAAAATAGCTGACAAACAAAAGAATATATGTTCCTCTGCTCTGGAAATGATTTATTTATAATTCTTTTTAAAATCATATTATATAAGATTTTTTTTTAGAAATTATTATTAATTTTATATAATTTAATGTTAGACTTCGAACCAATTTTATTATTCTTTTTCATATAACGACTTAACTCTTCGGATTCACTGATTACTAGTCATTAATTAATTTTTAGTTTAGTTTTGCATTTATTTACAGAAAACCGAAATTCAACCGAAAAAAAGAAATGAAAATATTTGACAAAAAGAAATGTTGTTTTAATTACAAAAATGTTGTTATCAATCAATTTATTCATTGATAATATTAATGAGATATTCTGGTCTTCGCTTCAGTTTCTCCGATTTGCGCACAAAACAGTCTCTAATTAATATAACATTTTTTTATAATTCTGTTTAAAACCAATTTTTATTTAAATCACTAATATTTTGGTAGTTATTACTAATAATTGGGGACCAAAACATGGTTTGAGTCGAAAGTTTGTATAAAATTTGATCTAAAAAACAAAGAAAAGCTATAAAAAAAAGAACGGAAAATATCTTTTATTATAACAAAGATTAGTCGAGAGTTTCAGAATTCCTTCAGAGAAGCAAAAGTTGAACTCATATGGTATGCAATATAGCACTGGTATAGCATTGGTATAGTTTTGGTAAGGCTATAGTAGTGGAGATAATAGTCTAATAGTCAATCGATTAAAGGATGTCGTGCTTTGGCTATGACTGCACTCAACTCCACACAAATTCATTGATTTTTTGGTCGCCATTGTGTTGAAGGCATAACGAATCGCAAAATTACTCGAAATTCCGACAATTATGTGATTTAAGTTTAAAGTGCTTTAAATAAATGATTTGAGACGAAAGTAAAGAGCAATAACTTGGGTTATGTCCCTCACAAACGACCGAATCGCAAGTCGGGTCATCTCTAGTCAAAGTCCCGGTTGGCGGCGATGTTGACGCCAGGGGTGGGCTTAGAGTATGCATCCGGTCGTCGGTTAAATGCCTCCTTTGGTTAAACTGTGCGTATTAGGGAGTTGTGGTGTAGGGAAAACATCTCTGGTTCAACAGCTCATTGATAACCACTTCGATATCACTCATCGGCCGACAAAACAAAGCGGCGATACCTATAGTTTCTCAATAATTATGAACTCAAATTTGTACCAGGTCAAGATCATTGATTTGCCCATGATCAATTACTTCCCCACCAATACTTACATGGAGTGGACCGATTATCGCCAGTGCGCTCTACGTAACGCTCACGGATACCTCATTGTCTTTGATCTGACTTCTCCCGGATCTTTCCATTACGTTAAAGGTATTAATCATTGATTTAAATATTTTTGGAAAATATTTAAAAATTGATTGTATTTGTGATAATCGATAGTAATTAGGGATCAGTTGTTCGAAAGCAGAAATATGCAAAACATTCCGGTTTGGATTGTGGCCAATAAGGCCGACCTCTGTATGAACGTATTGGCCACTATGCGGGGCCATAGAGACCATCATCATCATCACCATCACGTTCACCATCACTATCATCTTCATCATCATTCAGCTCACGAAGACTTAACGCCAGCGTTCAAAGAATTGGCAAATTTAGTCAAAAAGCAATGGAAGTGTAGTTATATGGAGTGTTCCGCTAAATATAACTGGAGAGTAGTTCCCATATTTAGGGATATAATCAAAACGATTGAGAATACAGTGATCAGTGACAACACTAGTCGTGAGTATCATCACCATCGCGAACATACCGGTGCTGATCATAGCGAGCAAATAAAGGTTACTATATCTGATGGCCATTCGTCGGGTGCTGTTAGACATACAAATAATTCCACATCGAATGAAAACGTTAGACTCTGTGT
>JAQFZL010001324.1:0-10776 GCA_034695685.1 Galumna lanceata | reverse complement strand
ATATAACTTATTGTAAATTTTTGCACGTTCCATTTATAATCCTAAACCTTTAATCTCTGAATATTTTTGAGGACCATGAAGCGCACCATAGCCGCTCCATCTTTGTTGATTTTTTTTATCAATATACTTTCCATTGAAAACCTTCATAATGGACCTACCTTAGAGAATTTTTTTAGAAATTATTTTTTCTAATTTCGAGATTATTTCCGTTTCGACAACCCTATTTCATGCACATGTATTTCATGCATGCTAATATATTTTTCTTTTGATTCAACAGAAATATTAATGAAAATTATCAAAAAATTAGTTCAAAAGACAACAAAATATTCAAACTCAAGTCATAAATGATTTAATTAAAATAAGTTTTTAATAAAATTCTTTATTGATATAAAAATAAAGTAAATACATAAAAACAATTCAATTCATTAAAACAATTGATAGTAATATCACTAAAGGAATCTATTTTTAAATTTTTTGATACTTAAATCTTTTTATAACCTCTCGATAGTAAACAAATTTCCTTTTACCTTCTAGTTTACTATAAAGAGGTTTCACTGTATTTGGTTATTTAAAAAAATAATATAATTATTCATTCATTTTTTTGATGTGCTCCAAATCACCTTGCTCAAAATATTTAATCATTCCAATAGTTATCTTTTTAATTGAATCCATACTAATATTTATTGCAAACTCTCTTTTCAAAGTCTGTTGAAAGTCAGTCATATATAATGAACTCATTCCGAGTTCACCGAATGTTAAGTCATTGGGAGTGTTGTTGGGGTCGACACCCATTGCCTGCCATAAGTTCTTAGATATTCGCGACTCTTTTGAATCAGTTGTGAACTGACTCTCACTCGTCATCTAATTTCATAATATTTAAGACATCAATCATTTCATTATATGTATTGAATTTATGAAAGAATATGAGAATTGTGTTAAGACTCACATCGTTTGCAACAAAACTCGAAATAATAGTTTTGTTCGTTTGAAGCAATTTATCCAAAGTTTCAAAACATGAGTTTATTCTCTGTTTATCCAAAGCCTGCATTGATGTCAGTTTGGTATCAATAAAAACTCCGACGTCACCGATAGGTCCCCATTGAATGGCCAATCCGTGTAAACCATCTTTACGTCTGGCCTCACAAATGCGTTCACAAATAGAGTTTCCATAACCGTAATTGGATTGACCGCCATTTCCTTTACCACAACTGACAGATGAAAAAACAACGAAATAATCCAAATACCGACATAAGTCACGACTCAATTGATCCAAATTATGACATGTTTTGGCTTTTGTGTCAACTGTTTCAGCAAATGATTCCAAAGTATGGTTTTCCAGAAGTCTGTCGTTGAGAACTAGAGACAAATGAAAGATACCTCCGATTTCTCCCATTTCTTTACAATCATTGAAGAGTTTGTTCGAGCCTTCGATGGTATTCGTGTCAGCCGTTGAGACAATAATATTGGTCTCAAAGTATTTGAATTTTTCGCCTAAACTTTTCAATCGCTTCAGAATAAACTTTTGATAATCACTTTTAACGCCATATCTTGAGGTCAGTACAAACATTCGGGCGCCGAAGAATAACATCCACTGAACTAACTGTAAACCCATTCCACCCAAACCTCCAGTTATTATATAAACTTTGTTTGGATTGAAATATGTTTTCGTCGAAACAATCATTTCCTTTGAAATATTGAATTCATTTCTATTAAATAAGTTATAAAAACAAATACTCTTTTCTTCATCTCTTAATTTAATGACAACTTTTCCGATATGTTTACCACTCGTCAAAAATTTGAAGGCCTTTTGTGTGTCTTCACAATCAAAGATTGTTGTATTAATTGGTTTAATCATTCCGTTATTGGAATTCCTGTGCATCCAATCGAAGAACATTTTTACCAAATGTTTTGATTTGGTAGTCATTACATCCAATTCTATATTAATAAATGAAATACATTTGAATGAATGCATTCCCAACTGTTTATTCATTTGGTGCTCATATTTCCCGATCTCAACAAAACGTCCGCCTTTTGAAAGACATTCAATACTGGCATCCATTTTATCACCAATTAATGAGTTCAGGACAATATCGACGCCCTTTCCTTTCGTTAGTTTTAGTATTTTATACTTAAACTGAATATCTGTGGAACTGAATATTCTGTTCTCCGGAGTATTAAATGTTTTCATTAAAAACTCTTTCTCCTGACTATTGCCGACCAAAACAAATATATCGCACTTATAGTACTGACAAACATTGATAGCTGACTGTCCGACACCACCGGCGCCCATATTTAACAAAACCTTTTCTCCTAAAATATGTTTGTTTAGTAAAAACTTATCTGACATTTATTCAAACAATTTTAAAACCTTCTCTCAATTGAGCCCTTTTTATGAGTCCATACCATACGGTTGCATAACTAACCGGTATAGTCGACGCCTCTTCCATTGACCAGTGCTCAGGTATTGTTGTTATCCACTCTTCATCCACAGAAATATGTGATCGAAGACATCCATCACTGACTAAACCCATCACTCGTTGACTTGTTTTAGAATTCCTTCCACTGAATTCCATACCAATAACCGATTCTGAGAACCGGAATTCCGACTCAACAGAAATTTTACCTAAAATTCAATAGTAATTTAGTTTTTTTTTATTAGAAATTAGTTGAAAGTATTTAAAAATGATTACAAACCATTGGAAAGCATAACGTCTTCAGCGTTGAGTCCACACATATAGACCTCACAATCAGTTCTTTCTATTATTTGATTCCATTGATTGTACGGAGAATTTGGTAAAACCTTTTGACTCCAATCAAACCATTGAAGTCCAGACAAGTCTTTAGTTTTCAATATATACTTATTTGACTGAATTTTGTCAAAATTCTCATCCAATGATAAGTGTCTATACGTTCCTAACTCTCCATTTTTGATGACATTAACCACTAAATCATTTCTGAGAACTTCTGTAATTTTCTGTTCCGACCAATTGATGGGTGAGTTTAAAGAGTTATCTAAATTTATAAGACATCTGAGCCTATCTTTTCCCGGTTCGTTACGAACACAGTTTATTAAACCCAAAACACCATTAATGGGAGAGTCCTCTGCAATCAACCAAATATGTTCTTGGTCATCTTCATTAATACGTTCCTTAAGTTTATTGAACCATATTTTTGAATCCAAACATATTTTCAAAAGATTTTTCTCTTTTGGAAGAATTGGTTTATTTTCGGCTACTTTTCTGAACAAAAGGCAAAGCCATCCAATACTGTCTTCTCTGCGACCAATAAGAATAAAACCAATTTCTTCAGCATTTCTTACATATTCTTCAACTCTTTTCTTATGATCAATACTTTTACCGATTATTTCATTCAGTATTTCTTCTGATTCTGATATTTGGTATCTGAAGAACGAGAGGAGAAAAGCCCTGTCTTTCATACTATTGAACGTTTTGTGGAGATCTTGTTTAAAGTCCATTACTTGTTGAGAGTCTTTAAACAAAACCAAATCATATGTTTTCAACGGATAATCATTTTCTTTGAATTCAATAAATTTGAAAAATTCTTTTCTCTTTTCATTTGGTATATCTTTAATCGATTGGACATCAATAGTGTAGTTAATATTAATCGGATATAAACTAAATGTTGACAAATATTTGTGAAATGTTTCACTGATTATGTCATTATTGGAACTGATTTCCAAGACTTTAAACACATCGTTCTGAACAACATTTTCTCTGACGATATCGAGAAACGGACGGAAGAGTCGCTCATTATTTGAGAAATCGTTAAGAATATCATATTTCAATCGGTTTTCATATTCAGTAAACTTTTAGATTACAACACTTTTACTGATATTATTTTCGGTTAAATCTTTCATTAAATTGAATAAAACAAAATTATCTTGATCATTCTTTGAATAATTATTAATCAATTCTTCATTAATTTTATGACAAACACTTTTTGAAATTATTTCGCTCATCTTTTTTGCCAGAATTGAAGTGACCTTTTGTTTAAAAATTATGAAAAGTTAAGTAATTTTATATATAATTATCGATAGTTTTTATATAAAACCTGAATATAATCCAAAAAAAAGCAAATCTGTCTCTCATCGATACCATAGACATCATTGTTTGGTATGAATTCATATGACTCTAACCTTAAATTCTTGACATTATTTTGTCGTTGAGTTGATTCATACAAAAGCCTTTCGATTTCAATTCCGGGCCCAACAATTAGTTGTGTCTCCAAATCCATATGAAAGGGAATATTTGACTCAAATAATCGATAGGCCTTTGATAGTCTTTCAGAGGTAGTAATTGGTTCATCACTATCTTGGTGATGATCTTGCTCAAATGGAGAATTGTTTTCAGATATCTTTCTAGAATCAATTGCTTTGTTTAATACTTTGGGATCACATATTAATCTCTTAAGCATCACAGGAAGGATTAAATCATTAGTCGGTTTCAAAACAGCGAATGATTGCATAATACAGTCAACAAATGTAACCCAATTTCCATCCCATTCCACACAACCTTTAAATTCAATGAAATCATTGCTTTTCAAAGACAACAACTTTTGAAAACTGAGTCCGTAATCATATCCTCGAACTCTCAGGTCTTTATAAATGTCTTCAGACTTCAAATTGATATCAAACTCAGTGTTATTGTTCTCATCATTAATCAAATGCTGGACTTTAAGACACTCTTCACTAGTGGTCCAAATCTTTCCAACACAGAGAATGTCTTCCTCTTCTAATATGACGAAATTATCTAGATAAAAATATATCTTGATATTATATAGATCTATCATGTTAAATATAAAACTAACTTGTTTCTTTTAAATATTTAACTTTAATTTTTGTATTTTGATTTTCTCTCAAAAGTAAGGCTTTCCTGAACTGAATGTCTTCGAATATGACAGGAATGGTATTCCACGGCCTGTCATAGTGTGCAGCCAATTGTCTCCAGGCAAGCATCAAATATCCCGCACCAGGGTAAACTATATTGCCATCCACCTTATGATCAGATAAATATGAACTATTTTTCTGTTCAAGATTAATTGTCCAATTCATGTCTGATGCAGTAGCCTTGCAATAATGATCAGGGTATTTTCTAACTGGGAACGATTTTGAGTGATCCCATTTCATAAGAGAACTGATCGATTGTGTGCCTCTCGGGACCGGCCACTCAACACTGGGGTACAGATTCTCTATAATGGGATTAACACCCAATTCATAGAGACTTCCAATTGAAGTGAAAAACATCTCCAAATTCGTGTCATTTGAGTCTTTTTTCATTAAAGATATGTAATCGACAGAACTCACGCTCTCTTTAATACTTCTGGAGAAGAGTGGGTGCGGTCCCACTTCGACCACTATAGCACTGTCTGGTATTTGAGACAATTTATCATAAAAGTAGACAAAGTTAGTGGAGTTGTGAACAAAATATTCAGCCGAAGCTGACATCAATTCAATGGAATTCATATCCATATCCTTAATGGCTGTCGAAATCCAGCGCTCACTTCTTGGTTTCGGATTTGGAATGACTTCTTTCAAAATACTTATCATCTCTTCTTCAATACATTTCAGATATTTTGTGTGAAGAGGAAAGCCATTGCTGTCCACTTCTCTAACAAATATACCCCTTTTTGCAAGAGTGTCCATAAATGACCTAATACTTTCTTCTATACCTAGAATTAATTTTGATCTTTAAATAAATATAAAATTATCATGGTTAAGAATACCTGAAACAACACAAAGGTTTTTTCCATTATTACAAACCACTTGAACTCCTTCTGAAACCAAAGGGTTGGTCTCAGCCCAAGAAAGACCGATGGCTGCCATTAATCCTTTGGGAATATTTTTTTCATTATTTCTGTCATTTTCTGCGATAATCCCTCTATAATAGGTCACAAGCATTGTCTCTTTCAAAGTGAGACATTGGTCTGCATAAGCGGCGGCCACTTCTCCCATAGAGTGTCCTATAATTCCGTCCACTTCAATGTTGAGTGTTTTAAGTACTTCAACAAAAGCTATTTGTAAGGCAGTGGTCGCACAGAATTTGTTCGTTAGTCTATCCATTGAAGTCTTATCATCGGATAGAAGTAAATGTTTTAAATCCATTCCAAACTCTTCCATAATTTGATGGCATTCGTCGATGACATCAGAAAATATTTTGATTGGCATCAGAGCCCTTCCCATTCCAATCCATTGTCCGCCGATACCATTGAATACTAACCAAAGGGGTCGCCGAGACTTACGCTCGAATACAGAGAAGTGTCGCTTATATTCATATGAATTGTCAGACATTTGTTTGATTAAAACCGAACCTAATTTTAATTAAATCTCATTTTAAACAATGAAAGAGTGTTTCAAATGCTTATATACCCCGATATGGAAATCCGGCTGAGTTTATGGAGGGCTGGGTTCTCATCGTAACGGCTAAAAGAGCCAGAAAGTGTCTTGTTACTTTTTGCGGATTCTTTTCAATCCAATCACACAATTGATTGAACGCTTCTTCAGTTCGACAGCAAATGTTAACAATAGTGGGAATACTGTTTGTTGTGATTATTCTGTTCTCATCTATTGTTTTATAATTGGGTTCGACTATAATATGAGCGTTTGTTCCGCCGATTCCGAAACAACTGATAGCAGTTATGCCTATAATTTATGAAATTCTCAAATGATTTAAACTTAGAAAAGAACTTCAAACTAACCAGGTTCATATTTAGTGTTCTTCATTATAGGAACAAGCATGGTTGAAAATGGTTGTATCGTTGACTTTACTTGATTCAAATGTAAATTCTTGGCAATACATTCATTTTCCAAAGACAACAACGCTTTTATTAATGAGACCATACCTGCCGAGGCCTCTGTGTGTCCGACATAACTCTTTGATAAACCCACAAAAATTGGGAATTTTCTCTCGACATTCAAGCAATAGGCGTTATAAATGGCTTCGGCCTCAACAGTGTCCCCGACCTGTTCTCACAAACGTATATTATAGTCATTTATCAGTAATGAATGGCTATTAAATTGAACTTGATACAACGCTAAGGTAAAATTTTTAATCTAATAGTATTTAGTCTAATAGATTATTAAAGAGTATAATTTTAATTGAACTTGGTAACGTTATTTGAAAGAATAAATATTTACTTATCCATAACTGCACCAAGCAATCTCTTAATAATAAATTGTAGTCAATTTAAAAATTATACAAATTAATAGCATTAAAAGAGTAATTAATCAATAGTTAAAATCATCAAGCTTTTATTGCTATTGATCTGTTTAATTAAAGGAATTGTAATTCAAATGTCCATGGTCATAGGCAGCTGTAGTCTAATTTATGTTCAATCAATAAACTTGTTTTTGAACATTAAAACTATAAAGCTTACAATAAATAGCTCAAGTAGGGTACTAAAAGTAATATAGCTCGGTAAATGGCTTTTTGACGATCCAAGGTTTAAACTTTACACTAAAACTATCGTCAAAATTTTTCATTAAGTTTTGGAACACACTATACATAAATTTTTAATGAACTCATCATTCAATTTAATAAAATTTCAATTTGTTTATGAAGAGTCAGTACATACCGTAGTTCCCGTTGCGTGCGCTTCAAAATAGTTGACATTTTTCGGATCAATTCCGGAACCTCTCAAAACATTGAGTAATAGTCTTTCCTGAATAGGAGTTGAGGGGGAATACAATCCATGCTTTCTATATCCGTCACAATTGACTCCTGTGTTGAGAACCGTCGCATAAATACGTTTTGCGGATGACTTTCTCTGTAAGAAAATACACCCAATTGTCTCTCCTCTCACATATCCGTCTGCCTTCTCGTCCCATACTTTTGGAATACCATCCATTGCATTGACACCCGACCACTGGAAAACTTGATTCATTGATGGCTGTCGTATGATTGTGCTAGCACCAACTATTGCTTGATCACATCTTCCTATTTGAAGAAATAATAAAATGATTGTAATTTTGTTTACTTATTGAGAAATAATTATTAATAGTTTACAAGTTGTAATTAAAAATACAGGAAAAAAAATTGGAAACTGTTATATTGTGATGGTTTCAGATGCGATTCACAACAATCAACACAATTTTATTTCAGAATTATTGAAAACCCAAATAATTTTATACAAACTATAAAGGACTGACTCAATATATCAGTCTATTGAACAATGGTTAAATGATCTTTCACAAGGAAGTCCAGATACATTTAGAGTTCATGAATATTAGAACGTTATTTATGTTATGAACTTAATTTGAAGTTAATAAGAGTTAGTTAATAAACTCATGGAGAGTTAAGCACATAAACATCAGTATATAAAACTTTTTATTTGTGACTCTTTTGAAAGAATTGCTCATAAGTTGGTTTCCTTCTTTTGCATTAATTGTTATGTTAAATGTTTAAGATCTTGGTGAAATAATGTATCAAGTGGAAAAGTCCTCTCAAAATCATTTCTATGCCCGTCTCTACGTTATTTACATTGCTTAACAAAAATGTTTTGAACTTCAGCCCCCTTGGCCAACTTAAGACTTCCTTGATCTTTCATATCACATCGTTAGTGTAGCAAGGTAAGCATGCCATTAAATGCAAGGAAATCATAAAGTAAGCATGCCATTAATGAGGTTTAACCATGTATAAAAATGTTTGAATAATTTGAATGATTTGAATAATTAACTTAATATTAAAATATCGTTAAAAAATATAATTGACTCTCATATTTATTTAACAAGATTAAAATTATAACAACGTCATCAATTTGTTGAACTATTCAATTAGCTAGGGTAAAATACATCTGAAATAAAATAATTTTGTTATTTCAATAGAAAAACTGAATAAGATTATAATATTTCATTAAATAATAAATAATTAATATTTACTGAAAGAAAATTATTAAATTGGTGAATCAGTCTATATTTTGTGATTCCCTTTAGAATCTTGGTAAAAAATTAACAAAAAACTATCGCATTCATTATCTCTTTCAAAGATGATATCTTTTATACATAATTATATTACTTATTAATTATATGAAAAGCACTAAAAGCCGATTATAATCTTTCTATTTGGTTGAGTTAACTTTGAGTTTCAAAGGGGAAAAGACTAAACTAGAACAAATCTATTTTTCACTCTTGAAAGAATTTCACTCTTGAAAATTAAATTAGACTAAAATCAGGAATTCTAGTATAATATACTTTACAAGTTATGAATTTTAAATTAGAGGAGTTTTTTCACAGGATATTTCAATTAATCTTAAATACCAGTACCAAGTTATTTTTTAACCATAGATATATTAAAATATTCAATCCCAAATACAGTGTATCATGGTCAACTCTCTATTATAAAGAAATGCAGTGACCAATACATAGCAAATATGTTAATAAAGTTGTGAACCATTGCTATTAAATTGATATGAATTGAGCTTAAAGTTTCATATATTAGTTATTGTTTTAGTTTTTACTTGTTCATTTTGCCAAGCGAGTTTTATGAATACAACATCTTTAAATTATTACTGACCTGCTCTCAAATCCATGAATGCCATATTGAGTGCCACTCCGGTGGAAGCACAGGCGCCGTCCACTACTAGTGATGGGCCCTTCAAATCGTATACATATGACACCTTGTTAGCAAAATTACTCTTGGCCACTCCACTAATTTTGGCAAATTCTTCATCAAACATATTCTGTGCATCTATTTGGGGGGTTTCGCTCTCAACATCAGGTAAACCATAAGTAGAACTGGCGATATAAACACCAGTATTGCTATCTCTCAATGTTTGAGGACTTATTCCTAAAAAGAATAAAATTTTGAACCAAAAAATTAATAGATTATAAATAGTTAGTAATTGTACCAGCATCAATTATTGTCTCGTATGTGGTTTCCAACAGAATTCTTATTTGGGGATCCGTATAATCAGCTATTCTTGAGAGACTTCCAAAGAAAAGATGGTCCCACTTATCAAGACTTTTTAGTTTACCCATTCTATGGTTAATGCCAATAATACCTTGATCATTTTAATTATATTTAAATTATTAGTTTTCAATTTTATAAAATATGGAAGAAAAAACATTTTTAAACATTAATGACTCACTTGTAGGCCATCGGCGCTCGTTTTCAGTTATCATATCGACATTGTTATAGAAATTGTCTCTTAACTCATCAGTTGTGTCCGATTCTGGAAAGCGTCCACTAATACCACTGATGACAATATCGTCATCCATGAGCTGACACTTTGTTTGACTCATTTCAATACACGAAGTGTTATTTGAATCTATTTTATTGTGAAATAAGAATAATATGATTGAAGAATCTTCAAAAGATGACAATATATAAAATATTTCAACTTAAATAGATTTCATATTAAGGTAAATTTAAAATTCTTTCCTTTATAAATAAAGAAAGAGGAAAAATTATATTAACTTTCTTTTATTTTGTGGATTTTTTTGTTTTAATTGATTTATCAAAATAAGTTTTTCCATAAAGTTTTAAATATTTAACAAAATAATAATAATTACAATTTTTTTAATCTGATTTTCATTATAATTTTATTTAAATTTTATTCATGAATGTTTTTACGTGAATTTGATTTCACAAGAGTAAGTCTGTGCTCATAGATATAATTTTATCAAAATTGTCGCAATAGTTGATTGAAATGACGTTATTATAACAGTTATTTATATTTTATAAAATGCAAAAAAAAATAGGAGGCTTATGTAAATTAAATAAAAATTTACTCTTTTAAATTTCATCATAAAGTAAATTTTAA
>JAQFZL010001323.1:0-10777 GCA_034695685.1 Galumna lanceata | reverse complement strand
AGGTTCAATTCTCTATACAAAATAATGGGTTTTTCCCAATGACTATAATTAACGTAAAATATTTAGTATCATTATAAACTTTAATTTTTGACATAATTTATAGACTTATTTTTTGACTGCTTAAATTTTTAAGCGCGAGGTTTGAAAACAACTATATTAACTTATAACTTGATATTAGAATTGGGAACACTATTTGAACACTAAATTAAATGTTCTTATAAATACTGTTATCTTTGTGTGAACTTTAAATTAAACCCTTTAATAATATATCAATTAATAACAGTTCACCCTTCTCATGCACGTTATATCATGGTCAAATTTATATTATATTAATATGCTCTGAACAAGGGCTATCAATAATGGCTATATAAGTGTAAACTTTTTTCCATGATATTTGCTCAAAATGCATTATTAGTATTTGACATTATTTAAGTGCAATTCATTTATCATCAAGCACCATTCATGAAAATTCCTATACTAATTTATATATTATATTATAATATCTGAGATGGCAAAAGGTCTCGATCCTAAGGAGGTATTTCACATAATTTTCGTCTTAATATTTAAGGGTATTTTGTAAAACCACTCTCATTATCATTGTTAAAGCGCTCATTCTAGGGGGGAGTATTTTGCCGAATTTTAGGTGCTAGTGGGAATTCGGCAATTTAGCCTTGTCAATATTGGAAGAATACAACTAATGAATAGAATCAGAATCTGCAAATACAGTTTAACCTCTCAATAGTGAACCCTCTGAATAGCGAAAACCTCTCATTAATAAACTATCAAATATATTTAGAATTCTTTTTTCCATTGAAACTCATGTAAACTTTACTTCCCAATAGTGAAACCCTCTGATTAGTGAAAGAAACTTCCCGTCCCGAGGCGTTCACTATTGAGAAGTTTAACTTTCTCTTAGTTAAGCAAAAAAGTTAAGCAAGATTAAGCTGAACTTGCTTGTTGAAAAAAACGTAAAAGTATTAAATGCATCAAAATGCATTCAACAGTAGCTGATATCTTATGTATAGATTATATAATAATTACATTTAAATTATAATTAAAATTAAAAGAGAAAAGTTAAAAATTAATATTTTTTCTGATATTCACAATAAATGACTATAAAATATGCTCTTTGCAAATGTTTGACTGAATTTTTTAGGCAGATTCAATTATTTGAAATTGCCCTGGTTCTTTTTCTGAAATTTTGTAATTGAAAAGACAATGACACGATTCAGGGCTCAATTTATTAAGATATTTATTTATAAAAATCTGAAACCTTGCATGTTCCATTTGAAAGCTTAATATTTTTATTTTTATTAACTTTTTGCAGATTCTGAATATAATTTAGGTATAAATGTTAAAAAATGAGGATAACTTCAGTTTATATACAGTGAAATGCTTTAAAAGGAACATGCATATTTTTACTATAGATTTCCACAGATTATTCCACAAAATTATCAAAAGTTATTAAAAAAGTTTTGAAGTATTTTGAAATAAAAAGGGTTTATTATAAAATTAACTAGATAATTGAATATAAGGAAATGAAATAAAAATGGCCGAAATTTCGCTTACAACTTGTTAGTCAATCATATATCTAGATTGTGGCTCATCTATAAGTTGTTTAACTTATTATTTAACAAAATAGAAATAATTAGAAATTTATTATCAAACGATTTATTGAATTTTCATTCATAAAAACTATACTTTTGATGAAAATCATTAAAATCTAAAAATTTAAAATAATTATTTACTTAATATTCAGTTATTTTCTGGTTTTGACATTAAATTCGTTTGAATAACTCATTTGATATAATTTTTAAAATTTTTCTTCAACTGATGTCCGCGAATAACACTATTTAAGAGAAAATTCATAAAATCATTAATACTAAAAGTCATTAAATCTGAGGTTTGTCTCACATTTAAGTTAAATCGAAAAATTATTAAAAAAAGCTTTTGAATAAAAAATATGCATTTTTTATAGTCATATAATTTATTATATAATATATGAGTAATTCTTTTGCATAATTAAAAAAATGTTTTAAAATTAATAATTTATTTTTATTTTCATTGAAATGTAATTTTGAATTGAATTTTATTACACAAATAATAATTAAAAAAATTATTTTAGGAAATGAAATGTTTTGAAAATTTATCGGCGATTTTAATGTGAATTTTGAATGAATTTATTTGTTATTCGAGTTTATATTTGCAAAACTTATGATAGGGAGGCCTCTCCTCATTATTTATTAATAATTTAATCAGTTTTCGGTCAGTATTTGTCGATTGTTTAGTCGTTGATATATTTTTGGCAGAACTCGACTTATCATTCGAAATGACCCCAACTTTTGAGTCACTTAATGTAGCGGCTGATAGGGATTCGTTTGAAACCAGCCATTCCTGAATCTTCATCTGTTGCTCAGATGTGGTATTGGTTTCCAACCATTTTTTATGCCATTCATTGAATTTATTGTATAAATTTTGCGATACTTTTTTGTGGGACTAATAAATAAAAAAATAAATACAAAATTCTTTCAAACAGAAAATGAATACCATTTTTGCCCTTTTAATCGAATTTTTGCGATACATAACAGACTCGCTCTGAACGACAAAAACGAGTTTGAATTTGGAGACATCGAACTTACATTCCGTTCCTTCCATTACTTCTGTATTACCCAATGCTTTATCCATGGATTGATCACAACTCTGATCTGGATTTGACTTATTGTCAATCGATTTTTCTTCCTCTTCGTCTTCTTTGGATTTGTCGTCCTTTTTCTCACATTTGATATCTTTGTCGAAGAGGTCTTCCCTTTCGTTTTTAGTTTTCGATTTAAACGACCGAATATTTCTTCTCATAAAAAGTGGTTTTTCAGTCAACTGTTGTTTGAGGTCTTCACTAATATTTCCGATTTCACGGGTATATCGTTCGACATAATCGGACCACTTCTCGATCTGTTCCAACTCATCTCCTGTCTCATCGGTGTCGGTATCGATCATTTCTACACAAAGTTTTCCCTCTCTTTTATATAAAATTAATTTAAAACAATTTTCGTCGGACAACAACTGTTCGGATTTCTTTTGATAGTTTGCTTCTGCCTGTATTCTGGAGTGAGCTGTGGCACAGTCACCACCAGTGGCATCATTTTTGGATTCTTCAACGAATAGTTCTGTACACTGATTACATGACTCATCACAAACAATGTGTTGTAACTAAAATATAAATAAATAAATAAAATAAACAAATGTAATGAAATGTCAGACCTGTCGGACAATATTTTGGACCACTTTATCCATTGTAAATGCAATGTATGCGTGAATACCAAACATTTCGCGTAACATATCTTCGTATTGATTTGTGTCCAAATTTCCGTCCAATACTTGTTTAATAAAGTCAACGAATGCTGGAAAGTAGTGCTCGACTTCAATCTCATCTGAATTACAAAATTAAATTTAGTGATTCTAAGAACTATTCATTGAATGACTAACTGTTAGGTTTAAGTCTGAGTGCGAGTGCAGTCGATTGTTTTCGATCCAATCTCTCTTTTGCCTCTTCTTTGGCCAAAATAACAGCTCTTTCATACATTTTCCCTAAACGTTCGCAAAGAATGTGATGCAATCGGAAGAAAAGATACCAATTATTGTTAACAAAAAACAGTGAGTATTCGTCTTCCGGGTCTGTGTTTAGCATTGGATGCAAAGGCTTTTGACTGCCATTCGTTCCAATATTTTGAGAATCACTGGAATTGCCTTTAAATTAAATAAAAGTTGCGGTCATTTTTTAAAATTCAATAAATTTAAAATCCAAACCATTATTATTAGGCGACAATTTTTTGCCGTCTCTTTCATTCTTTTCAATGCGTGTACTGTTGTCGACACTCTTTAAATTATTTACGCCATAATTAGTAATTGGTTTATCTCTTTCGTCCATTTCATTATCTTCTAACTCATCATCAGATAATTCTCCTCTGGGAGTGGCGAACAGATCCGGAATGAATTGACGTAATAATTGTTTTACTTTTTGTTTGTCCTCCTTATGAATGGATGTCTGACGCTTTACGTGGTGTATAATCAGATTACAGGCCTCTTCGATCATCGACTTATCCTTGTAAACAAAAGTCATGTGTGGCTGCTGTGCAACCACTGTCTCGGGATTGGCCTCATTCTGTTCGTGTCGTTCTTCAAAAATGGTCTCAATTTCATTTAGCAGTGATTTCGACCTCAAGAACTTAATATCATTTTGTTTGAAGCTAATACCTTGGTGGTCTAAAGATTTCAAATAATACTTTTCATTCTGTTCGCGCCATATCTTATTAAACTGTTTCTGTGCTTCTCTCCACTCTTCCTCTTTCATCATAAGCCTTCTAATAACAAGAGGAACGGCAACCGCCGGGTTCTTCTTTAAACCTTAAAACAAATTTAATAATTGATTACATTATTTTAAAAAAATGATTAATACCTTCAATAATTTCCTGAGCCTTATCGCCATATATCCTTCGGATTGCTTTTTGGTGAATAACACTCGAAGTTCCGCCTAAAGTGTCGTCTAATTTGAATCGATTTCTGTCTTCAACAGTCATTCTCGAAATTTTCTTCTGAACGGCTTCTAATACCCTAATTGTGGCCAAATTGGTCTCTAAAACGACATCTAATTCGTAGCGCTCGTCTTCACAGCGATAAATATATTCTTCATATTGTGTTTTGCGAGAAGAGACAAATGTGGAGTCTTCAGACCACGACGGAAATGAAACCCACGTATCGTTTAATACTTCGCGACATAAAACCGTTCGACCACTACATTCAGGTTTGATATAATTTCTGGGAAGGGCTCGATATGAAGCGCCGTAACGTTTACATGAAGAGTAATCGATTTCCATTCCAACCTCTGAATTCATTCGTTCTCTTTCTCTTTCCCTGATTGAAGCCACGCGATGGGACAGACCTATACTCAAATTAAAACTTATAAATTGAATTTAAAAAAACTTATTGAGAAACAGACCCTCTAATTGTATCGCATGATTAGAGTTGACTGTATTCGAGTTCAGAGCACTCGATACTGAAGCGGAGGCGCCCTCTTTATAACCGAGAAAATCTTTAAACCATTTGAGTAATTCGGGAAATTTGCCCAAAAATGGTGTCACCAAATGAACTAATTCTGTTCGCGACAGTATTTCGTGATTATAGAGAACGAGACAACGCAAGAAGTTTTCATAAACTTCTTGACTTCTGAGAGCTTTTCGAACCTATAATTAGATAATAATCATTAGTTTATTATTTTATTGAAAATGTAAACCTTATCGAAAAATGCAAATTCGTTGAGCGATCCATACTTTCCGGCCTCAGCCAAAGACACGTCTCGCAATGAAGTCATTTTTTGTCGCTATTTTAAAATAATGATTCATTTAATGACATTTTATTAATAAAAATCATTACTTTAATTGATGAGTGATGTCCTCCTGAGTCTTGTTGAGAGCGTTTCAATTGTATTCGTGGTTGGAAAGGTTGTGCACTCACAAGGGGTCGACCAACCGTTGGTTTTTTAACAATAGTTGAGTGATCAGTGCTTGTATTTTGAGGGGTAATACCCTCCACTTGATGTGCTAATGGATGACCAAATGTTACCGGCATTTGTCCGGCCAAAGGCAACGAACGGGTTTCAGAAGCTGTAACGTTAGTCCCGTTTGCGTCCGGCAAGAATTGGCTGAATTCTTGAAGTAAGTCCTCCTGATTTTGGAAGAGTTTTGCCACTTGTGTAAACACTTCAGTTTCCGTCAACATTTTCTGGCCGTGAATTGCAGTTCCTTTCATTTCAAACAAATTTATGGAAAAATTAGTGAAAATAAAGAAAAATAAATCATAATTCAAACAATAAAAGGATATAAAATATTATATTAAGAAAATTGACTCAAACTCTGATAAGATTTCTCAAAACTTATCTCAAGTTTCAACTTTTAATCGAATCATGAAATAAGAAGAAATATGACTCTTAATAATCAAAAGTTATTTGTTTGGAATAATTTAAAACTATTAGTCATCGATTGTAAGTAAATTATCTCGACTTCAATACATTTGTTGAAATTATTGAACGACAACTTTAATATAAAGACTGTATTTCAATGGCTTTGCATTCAATACAAAATATTGTTTGTATTTCAAGATATTTATAGAACACATTAATGAAAATAAAATCAAATGTTTTCCATCAAAAAAAAAGTTTGTTTTGAATAATACCTTCTTTGAGACTTCTCTGTTCCTTTTGATAGGTGTGTAATATCTCCAGAAACTGTTTATAGATCTCTGGCTGTCCCTGAAATCGATTCTTAATTTTGTTGACATAATTGATGGCGTGATTAAATTCGACGGGTTGGGCAGCAGTGCCTCCTGTGCCAGAGGTTGCGTTGCCGTTGGCTACTGCAGTACTGACAGTGGCCGCCGTCACAGCATTCAGATTAGACTGTTGTGTTATTTGTGGGGCCATTTCATGATGAGTGCCGGCTCGCGACTGATTTGCGGCTGCCGTCAGCGCCACATTTATGGCCGCCTGATGTGCCTGAGATGAGTTGAAACTCGACGTTTGGGTCACTTTCGGTAGAATCACCGATACCTGTTGAGGCACTCCTACCAAAGTTGAAGGTGTGCCGATTGGTGTTCCCGACATTATTATTGTGTTGGGAGCGTTTGGCATCGAGACGTTTACCTTAATTACAGTTTTAAACAAATTTTAATATCGAAATCCTTAACAAATTTAAATAATTTTTCAAAAATAAATTACAAACGAAATGATATATAATTTAGTCAATCGATTGACACAAAAGTAATTAATTTACCGAAAATGAAATAGTTTAGAAGAATGTATTACCTGATCATTTGAATGCATTTCTATCTTATATCCGGGCGGTAGAAATGTATTGAAACCAACGATTAGCTCCGGATGTCCTTTGAAAAGAGTGGACACCCGTTGAATAACTCCCGGAGTGTCTATCGATTGAGACTTAAATTCTTTCATAATATCCAAAAAGTCATTATAGACTTGTGGCTGATTATTGAACTTGAATTTGACCTGGTCCAAATAGGAGAGGGCGTCCTCCACCTGCTCATATCAATTGGTTTAAATCTGAAGACTCAAAGATATGAACAAACCTTTAACCGCTGGAACTGTTGCTGTTGTTGTTGTTGTTGCTGTTGAGCCGGAGTTAGATTTGTTAGATTAATAGTGGTTTGAGAGGTAGTCCTTATGGACATCGGCTGTACATTCTGTCCACTAATCGGTTGATTTGACTGATTAGAAGACTGGATGTTGTGCTGCGCCTGAGTTGTGAGTGTCGTTACACTAATGGGAGTCACAGACGATGTTTGCAAAGAAAGTGGAGTTGTGTTGTGGACACTAATCGATGGTTGACTCACAGAGTTTGGTGTTTGTGAGTGAGTCTTCTGGTCGTGAATCACAACACTATTGGCTAAAACATTACTTATTTGGTTCGGCAGACGAGTGGCCACCGAAACAGTGCTCTGTTTAGTTGATTGGGTCGCCATCACTGGTATTGTCACCTGTTGTCCACCTTTTGATTAATTCAGAATAAATTAATTGAAACAAAATATAAAAATTTGAATTAAATATAAATCTGAATAAAAATTTTTTTAAACTAATGATTAAAACAAAAACCAAAACAATGACAACAAAAATGTTTTAATCATTTATTGAATAAAATATATTACTTGTGATTAGTGTTGGATTCGTAACGACGGGTGCGATCAAAGGCGTAGAACCAGTCGTGTGCCCAACGATTGGCGGTTGACTTACCGCCGATCCCGTAGTAGAGCCGCCACTGGACTGGTATTGAGGTACTTGTGACTGAGCGGCCGCTTGCAAGGCATGTAAAGCAAATGTTGCGCCGGACTCGAGATTCTGACCAGAAGTGGTCACTATTTGTCCGATAACTGCAGAGGTTTGGCCTTTGATTGGCGTATTGGACGCCATATTTACTTTTCAAATACTGATGTCAGTCCAGTCAGAAGAGGGCAGTCCTTAACAACAATGAAATACTGTTTCCAAAGCGATGTCGTCATAACAACACAAGCTTTGGGCGGGTTTTAGTTCTGAACACAAAAAACATTTTAACTAAACTTTAGATTAAATTTTAAAAATTTTATTTTAAAGAAAATCAAATTATTCTTCAAATTAAGGAAAAGACTCTTTTATTATAGTCTCAAACGACGACAAATTTTTAAAAAATATTTGAAACCAAAAGAATAGAATTCATTACAAATGAAATGATTCACAAAATTGTCTCAAACTTTATTGGAATCAAAATATAGTATAAACTGATTAAATCATTAAATCATTAGAGGATAACATCAATACATCAATGGATGACTACATCGTTAACTCCATTATTGCGTTTACGATATCGTTGTTATTGTTCTTAAGAGCTTTGACTGCCTTTTGTCGGCTGACATTTGCCTGACTCATCACTAACTCGATGTCCTTTCCTTCGACTCCACTCTCATCGACCTCTTGGTCTTCATCAGATTCTTCAGCGATGGGAGCAGTTGTTGGCTGATTGATGCCCGTCGACACTGACTCCAGACCAGCGGCCATACCTCCAGCACCGGCTTCGGGGGCTTTGAATTTCTCTGCGGCCGCCATCTGTGCCTTTTGGGACAAGTCCTCGATCTTCGCTTCGCCGAACACTATATATGTGTCACTCGCAGGAGATTTATAGACATCCGGTTTATTGATTACAAACAAAATATTTTTAGATTTTCTTATAGCGACGCGATTAACGCCCGTCACCTAAAACACAATCATTTAATATAACAGTAATTAAATGTTTAGTCATTACTTGTTTTAGTCCTAATTTGGACATCACTTTTCGGGCCTTCTTTTCGCTTCGGGACTGTTTAGCTTTGGATCCGCTTTCATCGAAGAGAGCATTTGTGGCCCCACTCTTGTCTTTATCGGCAGCGCTATCGCCCACAAGATCTGGTGCTTCGTCTGACTCGTTGTCATCAGAGTCGGTATCAGTGGCTGAACCTTTCATTAAAACCATTTCAAGTGAATAATAGATTTAAATAAATTCAGAGTTCATACCCTCCTGTTCTGCTTTGATCTCTTCTTCAGGTTTTTGAGGTGCGACTGTATTTGTCATTTTTAACACTATTTAATCCAAAATTTACCGAAAGAAGTATTTCTAAATTAATAAAATTAACCCAAATTTCAAGAAAAAAATGAGCGAAACGCGTGTTTTAAGTCTCAATTAAACAATATATCGATTGAATATTTTTGGTACCTTTTATTCACATAAATTGTTGAGTTTGTTATTGAAAAGACTCAAAATATTGTTAAAAATTACTGCCCATAAATGATGTAAACTTAAAGGAAGTTTTGGTTTTATTCATCAAATAATGAATTACAAGAAATTGAAATAAAGTTTAAACATTTAAAAGAATATAAATTTAATGATAAATAAAACTCTATTATTAAAAACAAAGATTAATATCTAAATAAAGAAATCAATTGACAGTAAACACCAAATGGTTAAATGGGTTCACCAAATATTTAACATTTTGTTAAATATTGAAACCAATTGAGTGAAAGCCCGGCCACCAATACTCTTGTACTTCACTTCTCTTGCAATCATTACAATAAGTTTAATATTTTATTAATGTTTGAATGCAAACAAAATAAGTTTTTGTCAAAAGAAAAATCAAAATTGACTTTAAAACTGAACTTTTCTTAGAAAATATATAAATCGTCGATAAAACTCGAATATGAGTCACAAATCAATACTGTTTTGACTTGAATTAAGTCTTTTCTCATTTTAAGGGAATGTTTGCCAAATGGATATAAATTATAGAATATTTCAACGAATATATGTTTGCGTTAAGTCTTCAAAATTGTTTCAGTCCTCCATTTCTTCCATTCGACAGTGAATTGTAGTGTCGACCACTTCAAGACTGGCGTAATCCAGTTCTTTGATCAGACATAAGACCGCAGACAATATATTCGCGTTCTGTTTAAACAAAATAATGTTTAAATCGGTTTAAATTTGATTTGAAAATTACTCTATTTTTTCCGCCTTTTGGTAATAAACGTTGTGAGTGTTGGGAATTGCCATTAGTCGGAGCGCTTTGAATACGTCCAGAGTTAACACCACTAGATTGAGTGGTTGAATAACCAGAAGAGCCAGAATATTGGGAAACATTTGGCTCGTATTGGAAAACCTGATCGTAAGCCGTCGATGGCGTTGAAGTGACCACTGAATTGCCTTCAAAACATAATAATTAATAAATAATTACTAAATTAGTAATTAAAATAGTATTTCCTTAAAACTATTTAAAAATAACTTCTAATCAGATAAAATATTATCGCTTTTATTCTAAAAATTAAATTTTATTTGAAAACCCATTTATTTGATAAAAATCTTATTTTTCTTTACATTAAAGATTAAATCGGAAGAGAATCCATTCAATGCATTGAATAACAAATTTAATTCGATATTGAATTTATAATTTCAACATTTGTTGTCCTTCGAGTCCTTCATCTAATCAAATGACAGTAAAGAAATGTTCGATCTTTTGCTAGTTTTCTGATAACTTAAAGTGAAATGATTTCCATATTTTGAGGGTTGACTCCAATCACTAACATATAAATCTTCAAAAATCTATTAGTTTTAGGCAATTGTTGTGAAATAGAGTTAAACTTTTAATTTAAGGCAGAATTTTATTTAAAAAGTTTTATCACTGACTAAATAAAAAATATTTTATTTTAAATAAATTATTT
>JAQFZL010001322.1:0-10781 GCA_034695685.1 Galumna lanceata | reverse complement strand
GGTTTATTATAAAAGCATTTGAAGATTTAGACAAAGCAAACAGTTGAGTACCACTAGTGGTAGAGTAGGTCTGAGTGGGTTTTGGGAGTCATTCATGCGATTGTAAAACCGAATCAAACAACAGGTGAAGTAAAGCTACTAAAGAGTGTCAGCACAACAACAATCTGTTACGTCAGAGCATGTCTGTAAGCCTAACCTAATGCCGATCCAATCTTCACAACTGAGACTTTGAATGACTTATTTGCGGTGCAATAGATTCACTTCAATACAAGTTTGAACTCTAAGTCTATCAAAAGTTTTTAAAGTAATAGTTTTTTTGTTGAAACGATTTATACAACGATTTATACTTAACTAAAACTTGTGATCAACTGATTGTTTGTTGTGAACGACAGGTACGGACGACCAGCTCTTGTTCGATGGCTTCTTAAGGAAGCGAAAATGCCGGCCCTCGAAAAGACCAAAATGGGTGCACTGGCGCTACACTATGCGGCCGCTAAGGGTTGTCTCGATTGTGTCAAATTATTAGTGGAGTCCTGTCCGGAATTAAGGTAGAGTTCAATAAACTTATTTTAAAACCTCAAACAATAACTTTATTTATAATAAATTTTTTCTTTTCATCGATTTTATTGATTCGATGACCGAAACTAATATTACTCTAAAACCAAACTATTGTTGTTTTTGAGTAAAAGTTTTACTTCCTTTCAATTTCGAGTCCATATTATCTAAAATCGAAGTCTAATTATAACTTAAACTATAGTTTTAAAGATAATATAAAACTTAATTATTTAATAAAAGGTTTATTAAAATTTGATTAAAATTTTATCAAAATTCGTGTTTTCAATGAAATAATGGATTTAATTATGTGAACACGAAATTCAGTTATTCCTTATATAATATCCTAACGGAAGGCATTCCATAAGTGTAGCCAAAGATGAGTTGTATTTTTGAGAGATGGTATTAAAATGCGTGAAACATGCATTGCCTCCTACTTGTGTTGGGGCCAAACCTGAGTCAGAATAATTTCGATGGATTACTGCACTTTAGACTATATCGGGAATTATGGGTAACCAATACCACCACAATTACTGTTCGATATTATGGGAAATCTATGTTTTAAAGTTTAAAAGTAATAATTCTATACAAAGAAAATCTAATTTCATTTTTTATGCGGTTCTCCAAAATAAAACTAAAAGCAATAAAATTGTTTAAAAAACGTGAGAAACACTTTATAATGAATGAGTGCAACAAAAATTCTAATTCCAAAGAATTGGGACTTTTTTGCTCATTTTATAGTAGAATATATAGAGAAATGTTCTCTGTTTGGAAAAATTTGATTCAATCCATAGTTCTCTTCAAAACTCAAATTATTTTCTCAGTTCTCGCAAAAGTGTTGTTCATAAGTCCATGAAAAAAGGCATTCATATCATTCATCTCAAACTTGGCATTTGTCAAGGCTTATGTCGAGGAGATAGAAACCTATAGAGCACAGAATAATTTAAGGTCAATCTCCTGTTTATTATTTTTCAGCATAAAAACAATAAATGTGTCAAAAATATAATTCATATTATTATAAATCTTATAAAACATTATTTACCGGACTTTTGAGTATTTTTATGAACACACGTTTCCAATAAATTAGTCCTAAGTTTTAGTTCAATACAATTCAAATACAATAAAATTACTATTTATTGTCTTTTTCTATCATTAATTAAATATTCGCTAAAGACTTCTGATATTAAAAATAATTGTTTTGAGTAATCAATAGTACTTTATTGCCAACAATGTTATAATCAGAGTTTTAAGTGTAATCACTGATCAGTAATAAGAGCCCAAACTTTCATTACTTTATGAAATATATATTTAAAAAGAATTAGAATTTCTTTGTTCTTGTTTGTGTGATTGTGGGTTAGGTGTGTGCCTTGCTCAATTGTTTAATTGACATTATATTCTCAAATTTAAATATTAAGAATGAAGTTTTTGGACTTAAATGTGACCATTCATTATAATTCTTGTAATTCTTAATTAGTTTATTATTTGAACTTTTGGTCATTCAAAACAAGTAGTTGTGTTCATAGAATTTATAAATCTTTTAATATAATCTTTTGTTAGACATATAATGAGATAAGGAATAGACTCTGAATTAAACTCGAAATTTGATTTATAAGACGACAATTAAAATAATGTTAACAAATTTTTATGCGAATTTCAAGTGATTGTTGAGTACAGATATCGTCGATAATAACAACAGAATAATGTTTTGTTGCGAACAAAGTCAAGGCTATAATCTTTGTTAAACACATTTTATAGAGTAGTTTAGATTTTGTAACTTATGGTCAAAACAAAAGAATTATTAGTATTTCTCCAAAACAAACATTAAACTTATTAGTTTTGTCATATGACCAAGTTTCTTTTTTTCTTTAAAACAATAGCCTTAAACCATGTAATTTTAGTGAGCATTTGTTCGCATAAAATCTCTTTTTTTGCTGAATATTTTTAAAACTATTATGAAATGAATTGGTTATGACTTTAAAATATTTCCTATTTATTGCACTTAAAGTTTGTCTGGTTTTTGAGTTTTTGTATGTTTTGACAAATAAGTTATTTTGGTATTTATTCTAAACACTCAACCATTAAGTTATTGAACTTTAAAATACAAATTCTATTCAAATGTGAGCTCTCACTGGAAAAAAGATATACAAATTATTGTAAATTATAGCTCACTATTCATCAAACTTTAATTCAGTTGTCACTCAGCATAAAGTTTAAGAAATAGAAGTGTTAATCCAAACTGTGGTGGCCTTCAATCGTATATTTTTTTATATAATTCAATATATTTTGATAGAGAAGTAATACTACAATAAATACTAATTTTAGACGTTTTTCTTTTGATGGACTGATTTTCCTAAAAAAATCAGGTTTTGTCTAAATTCTAATAATAGTTTTGAGTTTCCACTGATTGAACGCTAATATAAATTACATCCCTTTGGATCAGAAACTGTCAATTTTTACAAACCTTTAAAATTCATGCCTTTCATTAGTGCTGACACTAATAACAAATACTAATTTTTACTCTCAATTATTATTATATTTAGACAGAAGTTAACGAACAAATAGTAAAAGTCATCAAATTGTTGGTTATTTACCTAACTTTCAACTGATTCAATAAAATTGTCTAAAAAATGATTTCATAAGTTTTATAGAATTGAGTCAAATGTATATTGAATTGAAAAAAGAAATTATTGCGGAATAGAATTATAGCCCATTTTGTGTTAATCGATGACATCTTTAAACTTAAGGTTTTGCCGATTAGTTCCTCGACTGAAGAATTGTTTTGTTTGAAATCATAACAAAAATCAAAACGAATACATAAATTAGTTTTGATTGTTTACGGTCTGTCAATAGCGCAGTAATACTTCCCTTTTAGTGAATTTATCGCAAGTTTTTGATACCAATAGTTATCAATCAATAAATACTTGAAATTATTGGGTAGTCTTTGCTCTTAAACGAGACAATATTGAATGGGCACAGAATGAGCACTCATTCATGCGAATACAACAAACTTATGATTCCTAACCAATTGACAGATAATAGTATTGCCATAAAAGTAACAGAAAATAAGAGAAATAAACATTTAAAACACGCAATTAGTACAGACATAAAACAAATTTATTCACATCTTATAGGAAACTTGGGTAGACTCGGCTTTAGTTGAGTAACACTTAAGCTAAGGCTGACTGAGCGGACAATTCTGTCCCTCAAGAAATATCATCAAAAATCTGAGTTTAATGAAAGTTTTAAAGAGATTTGAAGAGTATTTCGAAATTAATGTTTACTAAAAGTAAGAAAAAGATCTTTTTATTATATATATTACGGAAATTGTCTTTAATTTCCTTAAGTTTTGTTTTTCAGATAATTTTAGATAAAATGTTTATTAAATTTAAGAATAAATCTTTGATTAGAAATTTGTTAAAGTTATGACTTCTGTACAAATAATTATAGACTACTATTTTGATAATAGTTGTAAAAAACCATTGAAATGGCCCGAAGTCACGACTTTGTGGAGCAGAAAAACATATAATTAGTGATAAAATTTATTTAATTAACTTTAGTCTTAAAGGACTAAAAAAATTATACATTTTTTAAGTTTTTTCTCTATTTATCGGTATTTGTCAGTTAAAATTGCCTTGATCACTTTTTGATCACTTTTTTCCAATCCTTTATAATTTACAATAACTTGATTTGATTGAAAAAAGTAAAAAATGAGTAAATTGTAATCAAACTAAACGATCAACTTTTGGAAAATGTAGTGCCAACGCACAGATGGAAAACAATGTGACGCCGGTATATCTGGCCGCTCAAGAAAGTCACACAGAAGTGCTCAAATATCTGGTGCTCTCCGCCGGTGGATCTCTACATATCAGAGCCAAAGATGGTATGTCTCCCTTACACGCGGCCGCACAAATGGGTGCTATGAAATGCCTTAAATGGATGGTAAGTGACATCTTTCACTTCATTAGACTCTCATTAAAACAAATTTAACAACAGATCGAAGAACAAGGAATTGATCCAAACCTTAGAGACAATGACGGCGCTACTGCTGTCCACTTTGCCGCCAGTCGGGGACATACAGAGACGCTTCGGTGGCTCTTAAAACATGGCGGAAGAGTACTTTTAGACAAATATGGAAAGAGTCCACTGAATGACGCGGCAGAGAACGAACACATAGAGGTATGTATTCTTAATTTGTGGTCATAATTATTATATGAAAAATGTATTCTCTTTTTTTGCTTGAATTGTGTCGAAGTGATTGCCCTTCAAAATACTTTTACTGATTTGTTAAGAGATCTAAAATTATAGTTAATCATTGGTTAATCACCACTTGGCTAATCATGGGATCACTTTTCCAAAACTATAATTTGTATTTTAAGTCAATAAGAGATTAGAGATTAATTATGGAACGACTGTTGACTTGTTATCAAAAAACACTCAAAACTATCATTTAATCGATTTTATGAACAAAAGATTTTGTAAAATATATATCGACTAATAATATATTCTGTTCGTACAACTGATCTGCTCTCAAATATGAACAGATTGGGGACAGAATGCGCCGATTAATCATTAGTTAGATTTAGTTTTATGGAGAAATTTTTTTTTTAAATTCAAATATAATTTTAGAGTCAAATTAAAATTGCATTAAGTTTTATGAAATGGAAATCAGGGCATACATGCAATCCATTCAATCCTCTGATTTTGTCGCAGATATTATAACACTTTTTCCTTATTCTTTAAGAAGTTGTGAACATTTCTTTTGATTAATTACAGATTTTAAGAGCAAATGAATAGATTAAAAGAAAAAATGATAATTTGAGACTTAGATAACTAATTAATGAGTGTTTTATTCCTTTTTGAAAAATTACGAAAAACCTATTCTAACAGACCTTTAAAACTATATTTAATCAAAAAGTCATAGAAACTAATGATATGATTGCAAACAATCTTTAATTTACAATCAAATTCTTACCGAAAATCGAATAAAAATCAAAAGAAAAGCTGTTATTTGAATGAAATTTGTTTTTAGTGTTTAAGTCTTCTGATAAGTCATGCATCGGATCCACGAAATCACAGCGAAATTAATTTAAGTCAGAGTCAAAGCTTTTCGACAACTAATTTATCGGTGCCGACGACTCCACATTCAAATAGATCGCAATCCCATTACAGTCGGTGCACATGTCACAGCCCACACTCCAGGAGAAGTTCAGCTAAAAGCGTAAGTTTTGAATCGCAGATAATTTTGGCCAATTAGTGTCAGTTTTAGCTGAAAATATCTGTCCCTCAAAAGGAAACATATTCTTCTCCTATTCATACAAATCAAGAAGTGTGTTGTTGTAGCACCTGTTCCAGTGATGAATATCACTCGGACTCTACAAATTCCAGAAATTATAGATTAGCGGGGAATAGGAATGAGCCGTACGACCCTTTGGGACGACGCTCTCAATATCACTCTCCGCGACGGCGATCCGATTCTAAAAGTCATTATCCAAAAGGATTATCCGATTCAGACCACTCTTCAGCTCAAAGACAATTGAAAAGTCCGGCCTCTAATCACAGGCGTTCTCATAGTAATAGCAGTCAAAGAACTATAGATTCGGGGAAAGAGAGTACAGTTAACGCCTCTCTTTCAAGTTCGTGTTGTACTGAACCCTTTTATTTACACGAACCGCACATGACTTCAAACGATAGGGTAAAACAATTATTTGAAAAAGAGAAAAGAAACGGCGGACGCCTTTCACGACTCAAAGAAGACTTTGGCCTCAATTCCAAGAATAAACATTTGGGTAAAAGTTGTTAATTACAAGTTTTCACCTAAACTTTTGATTGACTTAATTTTTAGTAACGGCTGAAGTGCATCAGATATCTGATGATGGCATGAGTTTATCGGAGTCTAGTGATCCGGTGCCTGACTATGACGTGGATGAGGCCGACAGCAAAACATCAACTCTAAGTTCTGATGACAGACACGACCAGAACAGAAACGGACAGTTCGGTATTCCATCGATCTCTTCATCAGAGGTGTGCAGTACCAGTACTGATGAAGGCATATATCAAGAAGTAGAGGATGAGTCCACTGAAGATGAAAGAGAGGGTCGACTTAATTGTAGGCCATTAGGCCTCAAAGATAAGAAGGAGACCAACAAACCTAAGAGTAGTGCATCGATAGTCTGTTCTAATAAGGTATTGAAGCGTAAAAAAGCAAATGGTTTTTGTAGAGAAGACGCTGAAGAAGGAGTTGAAGAATGTGAAGATAATTCAAGCAAAACATTATTGTTTGAAACTAAAAAATCATTAGAAAAGGACAGAATAATTAAAGAAATTGATTCTCAGCGAACAAAAACTGAATCAGAACACAATTCACAGCCAAATAACAGTTCAACGGCTGGCGTTCCTCCGCCTCCGCCCCCGCCTCCACCTCCACCGCCGACACATTCACCTTATGTTTCAACAAATGAAATCTCGATTAAAAAGTCTCTAATCGATAACAAATCTGAAGGAAATGAGAGGTCAAACCGATATGAAAAGTTTTCGATCAAAAAGGGTAAACTCCCGGCTCTACCTTTCATTCCGCCCCAGTTTTCATCGCCGCCCGACAGCGACACAAATATCCGTCCGTCAGAATATTTGAAACATGTGGCCAACAGAACGGTTTCCGCATTTCCTGTTCCTAAATATGGATATTTACGCGAAAACAAATACTATGGCGTCGAAAGAAAAATACAGAGAAGTGTTTCTGAGAACCACTTATATGTCAATAATGACTACGAAAGCATTAAAGGAATTTCTGATAACAGCGATAATGAAGACGACGATGACATCACTTCTACAGCAACTGATGTTTACGGATCTGATTCTAATGTAAGTGAAGTGAAATCTGTTGCTAAGAGTGAGACCACAATCGGACTAAAGACTCCGCTCTCTCCGATGTCAACCATTTCGAGCGTAACTTTTAGTGTCACAAAAGAAGAGCTCCAAAAAGTTTTATTAAAGAAAACAGAAAAACCGAATCCAAACGAGAGATCAATTCTTTTGACAAAAAATGATTTAATCGCAGAATTGAAGGCAACGAAAGATTTGGACGGAATTAAAAAAGTAAAGGAACAGAAAAAGGGTAAAAATGAGGTCAGTATTCGTCAGTTAATCACTACTATTATTCCAATAATATTCGAGTAGAGCCCAAAAAAACTATTATTATTGTATTCTATTGAACTTAGAATAGAATTATATAATGATATATTGGTAAATGACCTTGTCACTTTATGTAACTTTATGCCACTTCATGACACTTCTTAAACTAAGCGTAACTAATATATGGCATTCTATCACAAATTACATTCTTTTTAAGGTAAAGGAGAAAATGGCAGAAATAGCGAACAGCTATTCTACTGAAACCTTTATCGAGAAAATACCGGAAATAGACCCCAAAGGAGTGCCGATTCCTCTCTGGAAGAGACAAATGTTGGCCAAAAAAGCGTCGGAAAAGGCAAAGAAAGAGGCAGAAGAACAGGTCGTCAGAGAAATTGAAGAAAAAAGGGCTAATGCTATACCAGAGTGGAAGAAAATGCTTAAAAAGAAGGAAGAAATATACACAACGAGTCCTAAATATATAAAGTAATTAAAGTTTAATTTAGAGAACCCAATTTAACCAAGATTATATTTATAAATTACTCTGTTTTAACACTAAAAAAATTTAATTATCACTTCTTTTTTTAAGTTAACAATTAGTAAATAAAATATATTGCTTTCACTGAACACTACAACAACTAAATAGAAATTTTTAGTTTTATTTCTTAATTTTTTCTCATTAATTATTGTTTTTATTTAAAATAGAGTAAAGACAGGCTCTGATGCCTTCGACACCAAATCAGAGGATATTTCAAAACAAAAAACAATTCCCAATTCGAAGACAATTATAATTACAACGAATTCTAAGAATAATAATAACAATAATAATAACGAAAAACAATTACAAGAAATTAAATTCAAAGACTTTAAAGAAAATGATATAAAAGAGGAAATTAATAATAATAACAATAATAAGAAGAAACTGAATGAACGCGAAAGCAGTGAACAACTTTCCAATCCGTTTCTCAAGAATTTCCAATTGAGGAAAACTAATAGCATTTACTGGTAGTGCCAGTTAGGCATTTACCAACGGTTTGGCCATTTTATTGCTAAACATTTTGTTTCTAAATTAATATAACATTTAAAGAACTTTTTGTACAGAAAATGAATGTTATTTTCAAAACAATTTTCACCAAAAATATCAAAATTAATGTAAAGAAAGATATTTTTGTAAAACAATCGGATATTAAATTAATTTTTTTCAAAATTGATTTCAAATCTATTTTTATATTCATTTCGATCTATAATTCTAACGATAATTATAAGTTTCTTACTTTAAGTATGAGTTGCCATCAATTTATTTGAAATCTAAACCTTTAATAATAATTCAAAGACTAAATTATTGACTATTATGTTGGATGATAATCATCATCATGGTCATATGTTTGGTCATTTGTTTAGTCAACTCTTTATATGATAAAAATAGATTTGTGTTGAATATATTGGAGTCATTTCTCAAAACTATCATTTGATTAATTTATTTGAATTTAAATTAATATAAATTATAAAACAATAGATATTTTAGAGCATGCATTGCCAAAACGTAATTCACAAGGGGTTGACACATAAAAATCTCAACCCTTTTGTTTTTAGAGCAGAAAATAAAAACGTATTTACTCAGTAATGTATGAGTATATAATGTCTTAATTTCGTATCGGACTTCGGGGCACTTTTGGGGCAGTTCAATGACCTAACTTCTTCATATTCATGAAACCTATTACTAGTTTATTTAAAAATGAACCCTCTAATAACTGTAAACTTATGAATTTTTCAACCTTGCTATACGTTGTATCATGATCAAATCTCTATGTTAAAGTAATTTGTCGATATAAGGTTATCAATAATGTCAAATAAGTGTAAGCATTGGATGATTCAAAAGGATTATTATGAACTAATCAAGGTTCAATAATTATAGACATTATTCATGAAAGCAATTAATGCTCACGTTGAAAACTGAGAGCGAGTTTTGAAAAGTCCGATATTAAGTTATAATTAAAGGATTTGACTGCTATTATGTGTCGTTAAATGTTTCAAATGATTGCAATTAATTAGGAATTTATTTCAATAATTGGCGCTTATTATAATAATTTGAGCTTTTATTTTGATAAAAGGTTTAAAAAAATTAGTAATTTATTTGAATTAATTAAAAAAAATTACATTAAATGTGTTAAGTATTCAAATCAACAGTAATTAAAGTAAATGAAATAAAAGATAAATTTTATCCGAAATTATTTCGAATATTAAAGTTTTAAATCAATTTTTGCAATTCGTTTGGACTTCTCTTTGAGTTTAGTCTCGATTTTATCTTTTGGTGACTCTTTAGTTATCCATAACTCAATTGTTTGAAGTTCTGAGAGACGGCTCAGAATATCTGCCGTATATTCATTACAACAGAACTTCACACAAAAATAATCATTTCTTAATAAGTTTATTATTAATGACTGAAGTTTTGGTAAATTCTTTTCAATGTCTTTAAACACATAATTTGCATCAATCGGTGAATAGTCTCGAAAACTATGAAATGTGAGCTTCAAATGAGTCAACTCTTGAAAAGATTTCAATTTTAAAAGTGTCGACAAATAATTTTCTGTTATCATCTTTCGATAGTCCCATAAAATGATTTCCAAACGTTTTAATGATTTGAATGTCTTAAGAGTTGATAACAAATCTTCAAAACTGTTATTATTACGAATATTATAACCAAAACAAAGTCTTTTCAATTGATTGCAATTCAATGAAATTTCTTTTAAATGATTTCTTAAAATTTCATTAAAAAACATAGAATTGAGACTCAAATCAATTAGATTTTTGAGTTTAGATATTGATGTTAAAACTCTAACAATATATGTGTCATCATTTTCCTGCACAGATATGTCAGGTATTGTTAAATGTTTTAAAGTATTTCTGTTGTTTTCAATCAATAATTCCAATGTTTTGATGTTTTCCTCATAAATAAACCTAATCTCTAATCTCTTCAAACATCTGAAGTGAAGATAAGATAATTCTGGGATATAATTGACGATCAGTTCTTCAATGTTTGAGAGTTGACTCATATTTGCATTGAATTGTATTTCTGTTAAGTATTTAAAATTCAGTTAATA
>JAQFZL010001321.1:0-10782 GCA_034695685.1 Galumna lanceata | reverse complement strand
ATTTATAGTTTAAATAATTTGTTACTCAAATAAAATAATTATTTTAAAAATAAATAAATTTTTTTTAAAAAATAAAAATTTTGATTTATGCTAACCCTTAAGAATGATCAATGTAGTTTTACAAAATGTAACATGTTAACATGTATGATTATTTTTCACACATCAACAGTTTTTTTCAATTGTTTTGTTATTTTAATTGAAGAATGAATTGAATGCATTTCCTTTTGTTACTATTATTAACATTTGGAGAGAATTTATGCCAAATTATTTTAAAAAACAAATACTTTAGGAAAATGTTTTAATAAATGTTTTTATAAAAATAATATTATTTCAAAAAAGTTTTGTTTTATGAAAAGTTAACAAAACTTTTAGTTCAGTTATTGAATAAGTTTTAGGTAGAGTTTTATAATTGTTTTCATAGATGTCAGCACTGGTCTCAACAATTCAAATAAAATTCATTTCAAGTTTAGTTTAAAATTATTATTTTTGAAAGATTTTATCTCTTTATTTATTTTCTTATTTAATTAAATCTTTAGATTACAAAAGAGTTCAATCCTTTAATTAATTTTGAAATCATATGAGAATATAATTCATGCGTTTATTTAAAAATTAATCGCTTTTAAGAGTTAGAGAAAAGTATTGAAACGAATGACAATTATTTATGTCGAGAATAATTAATAACTTATTTGGCTTTTAATAAACTTATAGTTTGTTTTAGTTATTAATCATTTGGTTTGAGTTCATAATAACTCATTTGTTATGTCAAATGCTTTTCAATAAAATATCTTTTTGTTAGAAAATAGCTTTTATTTGAAAATTTATTTTTCAAAATGAATTAATTAAAACTAATTATATTTGAAATAAGTTTGGATGAGTTTTAAGCCAAGTTTTTATGGTTTATCAAAATTAATTGATTATTTGTGTGGAGCCGAGGGTTGAAAAAACTAATAACTCTTTATTTTATTTTTCATTCAATATTTTGTTGTTTTAATTGTAATTTTTTTTCATTAATTGAAAGCCGGCTTAAGAGTCAAACTCCTCTTAACTCCCAAATGAGTTGACATTCACTCGACTCACGAGTTTGTCATTACATAAGAGAATGTTTTCCTCTCATTAATTAGTTGTTGATATCAATGAACTCATATTTATTTAAATGAAATTTTATTAAATATTTTATGAGTTGTTTATTGATTACTGGCTTTTCCGCCAAACATTCGCTCATTTTTCAAATAATTTAAATATAAGTTATTTTTGCTTTTTTTATGTTTATATAATTTTTTCTTTATTTTTGTTTCCCTTTTATTGAAAGTTTAAATGCAATTATAATATAATTATTCTGTTTTAATGTGTTTTTAGTGAGAATTTAATTATATTTAATTTGATATTTTACTAATAATTTGAATTTTATCCGATTTGTTTTCTGACGTTTTTCTTCATTAGTTTTAATGATATCTCAAAACTTAAATAAAAATTATTCACTTTTAATGCTATCCTAAAAAATGTCCCAAAACTCATACAAATATTAATGAATTTGTCTTAATTTTAATCTTATTTTCAAATTTTTTTTCTGAAAAAGAGTCGATTTTATCGACGGTTCTTATGTTAATTCGCGAGATTTCTGACTACTTTTGACTACTTCTATACTAACTTATGAGACATCCGTTGATTTCTATCTTATTTGTTGTTTTCTTTACTAATCTATTCAAATGAAAATTATTTTATTTATATTTCCACCAAAAGGCTGACAAACGACACGTTCGCTGAGAAATAATTTGTGATCAAATGTTTTGTCAAAATAAAGGAAAAAATGATTTAATTCTTCGATTTAATTATTTTTCGTTGATTTAAGAGAAATGACGAGAGATTTCTTCTATATTTACTTTAAACTAAACTACACTCGATTTTGACCTAAAACTTAAGCTTATAATTATTTTTAATGAAATTGAGTTGTAATTAAAGTGTTTGGAGAGTTAAGAGTCATTTCCATGATTACAGTGAGTCCTCAATCGGTTTTCTTAGAATTTATCGGTTTTTAGAAATACTGTATTTAAGAACTGCCTTTGAATTTGAATTTCACTGAAAATAATTGCTTTCAAACAAAATCTGGTTTTTGGTATTGCATTGGGTTTATGAGTTTTCTATGGAGAGAATGGGAGCGGACATACAGACTAATGTATCGGTCATTTGTTTGATTACTTTTGAAATAATTAATAAATTGATTGATTATTGTATAAGTTTTGGTGTTTATCTTAACTGAAAAATTTTCATAAGAGTATAAACCTATCGTTAAATTTATTACGATTTTAAAGTTTTATAACTTTTAAATTTAGCCAAAACTCATATTTTTGTTGTAATTTATAAATGTTTTGTTAAATAATTTGAATTTTGTTAGCAATTGATTTGAATTATTCAGAACACATTCTTTTGACTCTCCGTTCGAGCATTTAAACCAAAATATGATTCATTGCTAATGAAATCAATATATATTTGTCGGATACAAACTATAGTTATTGAGAATAGCCTTGAAATACGAATGAAAATTAGAATCACTTCTTATTCTCGACTCACTCTCTGTTATCTGTGGGGAGTCTAACAAATCCTTATCTATTTTTCAATCTTTTAAAACATATTTTATTAGTCTTTGAATATTTTTTCTCTTTAAACAAAACCGACTCTAAGTTTACATTACTTTCCATTCATTGATTGCATTCATCATTCATTTGATTCATTTTATTCTCTCTTTTCAATTCTCGTTTGAATATCTCTTAATTATTAAATTTGTTTCAAAAAATAATTAAATAATTTTTCATTTATTACTGAAATTACTTCTCTCTATTGAAGCTATTCTGAGCCCTCTCTCCAAAAACGCAATCAACAGGTGTTGGCCGAAGAATGGTTGCTCTGAGCCCTCATTTAAGTTTTAGTGCCTCTTATTCGTGTCCATACCTGTGCTGTACTGTTTGGCACAATTACTGATCTGGCGATTGATGTTTTGCAGTCTTATAATCTGTTGTTGGGCTCACTTTTATATTTGTAATTAACATAATTTAACGTCTTTAGAGTCTGAGTGATATTTGCCCTCTTTTACAGCCAATACTAATTACGTGAAAATATTGTTCACTCGATGTCCACAAAATGAAAGAATTTATGCCTTTTTTTCATTTGGAAGCTCTAATTTGCCGACAATTGAGAGTTTTGTTCATTACTGTAAATGATTGCTAAGTGAGGGTTAGCCTCAACTAAAAATCGATTTCTTAGGAAAAACTTTTGAGATTTACATAATTTTAAGACAATTTTGAAAATTATTCAAAATAATAGCAAACGGTTAACACAATTATATAATAATTATGGTATTAATGCTATACTTTCTAACTAACGATTTGAAACATATCTTTGAAAATTCATTTTCTCTTAAGATTTTCTATTCTGTTTAGAGGCCAACATTACTAAACCATTAGCTCAGAGCGAAAACCATTGGTTTTAAACTTTCTTATTGTTAGTTCAGTCGGTTTTTAGACCTGGACTTGATTTTCGGGTTTTCAGACCTTTCTTTATAACTGGAATGTCTTGATTTCGATCAAATATTTTTATTATTATATAGTTTTTGTGTTTATTATGATTTGGTTTGCATTTTATCTTTTCTTTTCTTAAAAAAATAAAATTGAAAACCAGTTTATAATTCGTTTCTTTTCTCTTCTTTTTTTAGATAATCGAAAGCGAGAGTCAAATATATTTTCGTTTTCTTTTTTTTTATTGCCTTATATTGAGTGCCTTTTGGCTGAAAATATTTTTGGCTTTAATTTATTCTCCACTCAATAGTCATTCAATAGTCTATTATCGCAATCGAGCGATAATTTTTCATTTTTTGATGATATCTTCTATTCATTGAAAAGGAAAAAATCCAAATAAATGTTTATAATTAATTGAAATTTAAACTCATTTATGTTTTGGCCAATTCTATCACTGGTATACTGAGACCCAGACCTACATATCCAGTGTTGCATTAATCGGATGCCCACCTCTTGAGGGCATTCAGTAATATTCAGGACATAAACATTAGTGATTTGTCTATTCATACGTCTCTTCGTTTTTTTGATTCAAAATATTTCGCTTTTCATTGATTACATTCACTCACGAAATGTTTGTCCAAATCAATAGATGTATCAAATTTTTGCATTCATTTGTCAGAAACGAACACTTTTTGAGAGTAGTGCTCATCTGATTCCCAACTAATCACTTGTCCCGAAGCTATTACTTTATACGCTTTTATCGTTTTGAACAAAAATAGACGGATCAGTCGAGAACAGTCAGAACAGTCCAGGACAAAATCTAATGCCTTTTCTCTGGTTTAGTATATGTATATGTGTGTGTGTTCTTGCATAGAATGCAATTGGAAAGCACAGCATAACAACCTACCCGACCCTCACAGTCCTTGATTTGACAACAGATGTACGCCATGTGTGTCCTCTAATGAATGTGTGATTGTATTGCATTTTAGACGAACATAACTTACCATTTGATTGATTTACTAGAATTCACTCTCCAATACCTAACCCATAGACTAATAATAAGTAGAGAATAGTATCGACATATGAACTGATCTGACATTTCATTTGAAACCTTCATTTGAAGCGATTCTCCAACTTTTACACTCTCTGTCACCGCTTCCAACAAATAATCTAATGATATAAAAGAAATGCCAATCATTAATAACGATCTCTGCCTCTCATTATTTTTCATTACTATTATTACCTCAAAAAAAGTAATACTCTTCTGACGGTATAATCATTTTTGAAATGCATTAATACTTTTGTCCGACACTTAATGATTTACTAATAATTTATTAGAGAATTAATTTCATTTCATGTAAACCTCTAATATTTTTTGGTAAACTTTTATGCGTTTCTCCTCATGTTATGTGTTTTTCTTGTATTTGTTTAAAATAAGGGATTCACTAATGATTTCCAATTTTTTGTCATTTATTTACATTTAAAGAATTATTAAAGTGAACTAAACTGAGCTTGGTATTTTTCTTATCCGGTTTTGTTATTTAGTTGTGAGGCCTCTGCAAAACGCGAACACATTTTAAGTTTATAATTACTGAGACTTTAACAGAACATTAGTAAAGATTTTTCTCCTCTTTTTCTTTCATTCTGTGCTCTTATCACTAATATCTTAGATTTTTTAATTGGTTAAACCAGTGCTTAAAAAGTCGTTTTTCGTTTAAAGCAATTGCTTTGGACTAACATTTGATATCTGTATTTGGATTCTCAGTACTATTTGGGGTTAGCTTTCAAGCATTTCAAACGACTGTCCACTCATTTTAGATATGATTCAAAAAAAATAATTTTTGCTTCTTTTAGATTGAAATTCGCCGAATATTATGAGCGAATCTCCGGCCAATTCATTGTAAGAGCTCTGTTGTCCTCATATGTTATATTGAAGAGCCTCGAAAGCACAGTATGTATGGTTCGGATGGTTTGTTGTAAATTGAGAACTACATCACACATTCCTTTTTACGACACAACTATGAATTACACAGACTTTTAGAGTTGTATTAGTTTTTCTTAACTGCTATTAAGTGGTAAAACCATTAAGACATAAATAAATTTGAGTTTTTCTCAATTTTTTTATAAAATCTGTGGATTTCTTTCAAAGTCGTGTCTCTTTTTTTATTTACTGAACTTTAAATATATGAGAGAAAAATAGTTGTGTTTATGTGTTGTTTTGATGGTTGCCCTTAAGGGGGTATTTCTTTAGTGGACCCTTTCGTCCACCCCTTGAACTGACCCTCTCTATGAACTTATGAGAAAAGTTTGAAAATACATAAACAGCGATCAATCAGTTATTCTTAAGTTCCGGTAATATTTTCTATGACTGAAAGTTTAGTGAAAAGAATTCCTTCGCTTTAATGTCTCATTACTTGAATATTTCTTTGCTCTTCACTTGTGAGCCGATCCCTAGCAGTGTCTGTAATGACTTTTCTGTCACCACTATCTCCTCTCCACCACTGTTTGTCACTCTGTTTACAAGTTCTGTAATTCTGGCCTTTAGTTCGGTGTCTGTCTTTCCAATGCTTTATTGCTTAACAAGTGTTTCAAAATTCAATTATTATTTGCTTTTCTTTCGAATTCGACGAAATTTGAAACCATTTCTCTTTAATGTATTTATTTCTTCATTCAATTCGTTTATATTTTGAAAAACTGTGAAAATGTTTTTCTGATGGACTGATGTTTTATTTAAATCAACGCCAATGAATCACTGAATAATAAACTCTCCTTAAGATAAGCTAAGAGTCCCGACTGACAACATATCCAATATCTTAGTCTCAAATTTATTCCTGTAATGAATGGACAGAAAAATTAATATTTTGTTTAATCTAATGTTGATTTAAATTTGCAATTAATTACTCTTAAAAATCACAAAACGATAAAAAAGAGCGCAAAACTATCTCTTATTCTTAGATAACCCATAGGGGGTTCTTCACTCTATCCTAAGGCAAAATAGTGTGCAAACCTCACATATTGACTGTAAGTCCGATACTTTGACTATCTTTACTCTTAAATCAAATTTAGTTGAAAATCATCATGATTATGATCATGGACAAATTGACAAAATATTCAAGAATCGAAAAATAGGTTAAATTTATCCCATAGTCTACTTATCGATAGACCCTTATTAAAATTGTCCATGCTCACTTTTAGTTATATATAAGATTTCAATTTAAACTTTTGATTTTAAAATTCAATGGAATTTACCCAAACTTTTTTAAATGCGAGTCATCTATAATATGGAATTTAATAAAATCGATACCAATTTTTTTGTATATCCTATGAATAACACAACTTTTTCTAAGATAATGTCACGACTCATGAGTAATGAAAGTGTTTTAAAAAGTATTTTCATACTTTTAATAACAATTAAACAAAACAATGCAATAAACTTACAGAAATAAACATATATTGGTTTAATTACTTATTTGAAAATATTACTTGGTCACTAAACTTGGTTAAAACACTAGATAAATATAAACAAGTATTTACTGGGTTTAACTCATTTGTTTGCCTTACCCTAAAGTATGTTCTTGCTAAAATTTGCTAAATTGAATCTACATATTTAAATGTCAAAATCAAAGTTAGTTATCAGTTGACATACAGTGTGTACTCTATTTATTGTTATTTACTTTTATTGTAACTCATAATTGATAACTAAAAAAATTAAAACTTATTAAATCCATTAAAATTAAACTTTAAATTTTTAAAGTAAATAATTTATTAATTAAAAAACAGACTTAATATTTATTCTAAAAACTTCATTAGCCGTCGATTGCAAACAACTTTATGTTGCATTAAAAGTCACATTTGATTAGGTTTTGAAATTTGAGAAATTTTGTGAGTATTTTGTAAACAAATCCTTAATATTTAATTACGAATACTTTTAGTCATCAAAACATTAATTTAATTAAATCCAATTTCAGCTAAAATGTCTCAATTAATCGTATATTTTAATAAAATCTAACCATGGTAATGATTGTCAATGTCCTCTTCACTTGAATATTTGAAAATTAACTTGGATAAAAATTAAAGAATTAGTAAAATGTCAATATGCCCTTGCCATTTCATTAAAAAAAAATTTTAAACTCCATTTGTGTGGGAATTCAAGTATTGAAATCAACTTTTACTATTTACTATTAAGTGATGCGCAAGGCACTTTCATATATAGATTATTTTTTAGTTAATAATTAATTAATTAGAATTGTCTTACAAATTCATTGTATGATTTAAAAGGTTTAATATTTTTTAGTTTTATTTTTAGTTTAATTTAATTTATTATATAAGTGTTGAAAACAAAGCAGAGGATGTGGTCATCTCTGATATACATATCGTTTATGGAATCACGAAAAGAGTTCATTGAATTCAATAAATAATTTTATATTTTATTATTTTTAATGCAATTAATTTTTATTTATACGTTTCGCTGTTTTTTATATAATTAAAACTTTTTTAATGCATTTAATGTTTAAATTCAATCAAATTTTGATTGATTTGACATTTGTTTGAATTTAAATAATCGTAACCTTAGAATATAATCCTTATTTGAGCGCCAATTTTCTCATTTTATAGAATATTTTAAATCAATTGTATCCATGACAATAGATAAATAACCTTGGTTATTCCTAATACTTGAATAATTTGAACAAGATTGCATTGATTGCAATGTCATATTGTTTTGCTAAATCAAAAGGTTTTCATAAAATGTTTATTTAGTAATAAAGTATAGCCTTTTTACTGATATTTATCTCAATTTAATGTTTAGTTTTGAAATAATCAGAGAAAGTGATCCTAAAATATATTCTAAATTAATATAAAAGTTGTTTAGCGCTGAAGAGATTAGTTTTATATCTGAAGAGTTTGTTATCTTTTAATCAAAAGCAAAATATTGTTTTTAATTAATGATCGAAAGTTTGAGCCTTTTTTGGCGTCGGATTCACTATTTTGTGCGTTTATTCAAAATTATATATTTTATTATTATATGTAATAGTTATTATCCCGAACTTCACTGGATTTCAAGGGCGTGGGAATTATATGCAACTAAAATAACCATTTAATGAAAGTTTTCTCTTCGCTCTTCTTTTAAAGTTTAAAATTCTAAACTTATCTCAAATATAAGTTAAGTGACGATAAGTTTAAGAAAAAATAATTTGTTTCTCTTATGGCAGTCTTTTGACAAATTCACGACACATTGATTTCATATATTTATATATCTTTTCCTCTGATTGTATTTAATTTAGTATTTCATTAAATGTTAAATAGAATTATTAAAAAAAGATTTGTATCGAAAAGAATTTTTATTTCACTTTTGTGTGAGAATCGCCTCCAGTTAAGGCCAAACCCAAATTGGTTTTCCTTTCCGTTCGACCGATAATTTCAGTTAATTTAAGTAAAATCATTCGATTGCATGAAATTTTCACAAATACTTATTAAAATTTCTTAAGCTTTTACTTCAAACCATTATTCAGATTAATAACAATAATAACATTAATACCAATAATAATGAATTAATCATTACTTCAATGAGAAAACCTTTCAATTGCTTTCAAATGTTCTTCAAATTATGTTAAGACATATAAAAAGTAAATCTCTTTTTAAAATAATGTTAAATTCACTTCAATTATAAAAGAAAATTGTAAAAATTGGCATAACTTGTAGAAAAAAATGATTGCCTTGCTAATTTTAACTTAATATCAATCAACAGAAAATCTATTATTTCAACCAATTTTTCACCGCTAATCACAGATGACGTCCTATTTATCAATTAATGCGAAAAAGCGGTTAATCATTTTATTTAAAAATTACTTTAAATTTAAGTAAAAGTTTCCCAAATTTCCAGAACTAACTCTACTAATCATTTAAAGTTTAAAACATTTCATTAGTAATCCATCGCTTAATCAAACATTAATTTTTATGAAAATAATTAGTGTTTAAAATTTATTTAATATTTTTTCTGTTTACTAATGTTTGTGTTGTGTCGGACCTAAATTAAAAGTTATGTTATTGTCGTTTCTCTCCCTCTCCTATTATAAAGAGAATAATTATATCGAGTAAATTGTTTGCAGCAAATGTTGTTTCCATTGATATTTTCACTAAACTTTTGTGAATTTATTGTAAAAACAGCTAATTTTGGTCCTATTTTTAGAACATTAACGAAAAAACAGACAAATAATTGAAAAGCACTTCAATAACAACTTCGGAAACATCTCTTATTCTGTTGTCTTCAAATCTTTTCCAAAATTCCAAGAGTTTATAATTTCTAGTTTTCGATCACAAATGAAAAATATTTTTTATAAGTGAGAAAGAAAAAGAGAGAGGGAGGGAGAGAATGGCAGAGAGAGAGAGAGAGAGAGAGAGAGAGAGAGAGAGAGAGAGAGAGAGAATCACACCGCCTGACTAATGGTTGAGCCCTAGTTTTTAGAAGCGATTTCTCCTTGAACTGACTCAACAAACCTAAAATGTGTGATACCATCCCATCCCATATTTAAATATATTTCTCTGAATACCAAATCTGATGAATATAAGAGAAAATACTCGTTAAGACATTTAATGTTTGGTATTTTCGTCAATAGATATACAAATTTATAGACATTTTTTAATTTTTGGTAAACAATTCAAACCATTAAATGAAAGTCAAATTCAATTATTGATTGATTTTTTGAAATGTCATTCGTTTCTGTTTTTTAACGAAAATTAAATTATTTTTTAGTTTTGTGGCCAAAAGGATTCGCATATAGTTTTTCAGTACTATTTGAAGCGCACTTCCTTTTTCTCAGACACACCTATTTTTTCTGAAAAAAAGGCCCCAAATTTTCATCATTTTTTGCCTTTTTTTTGTTGTTTATCCAAAAGACCAAGTTCACTGTGTCTTGAATTCAGGCCTTTAAAGCGAAACCAGATTTTCACCATTTGTTTTTGGAGGGGTGTCCAAGGCAATAGTGCCAAGGGTTGTTTCCGTTCTATCTAAATCTACCCTGATTGATCAGTTAATCAATATATTTGAATGTGTATTAAAGCTTCTGCCAAATACAGACTTATCTTACAATTAAATTTGTTCTAATTAACATGTCTATCTTGGTCATTCGAATTTATATTATCAAAACCTCGTCTTATTAGTCCTTTCTAATGATAAACAAAAGGTAATAAAAATATATTTTATTAATAATATAAAAGTACTTTTTTTGTTGAGTTTATTTTTTTAAAATAACTTTTATTCGACAGAATTTACCCA
>JAQFZL010001320.1:0-10783 GCA_034695685.1 Galumna lanceata | reverse complement strand
GTACACTTTCAGTGCGATTTTCAAAATAAACAAGTAAACTTATCACAATTTATCTGTACTAGATTATTTTATAGATCATTCTAATTTATAAAATAATTTAATTTAAAACTTCAAATAAAACTTAAATAATTTATGAAAAAATTAATGAACTTTAAAGAATTTTCAACAAGAAATTAAAAATAAGCTAGATGCTTAGAATTTAGGAGTTGTGTTTGGTGAAGTGAAAACATATTCTCTCAAACAACATAATCAAGTTCATATAAAAATCAAACCCTTCAATATTTTATTACACTAAATATTTCACCTTTTCATTACAAATTGTATCAGGTTCAATTATCTTTATTAAATGAAGGGCTATGACCAATGTCTTTATATAACATGAAAAAGTGTGAATTAAATGTTAAAATATTGATTCATAAAAAGTTCAAATTTTTGCTATTATTTATGAACATTTATCTTGCTTTCATACTCAAGCAAGATATTTGAAAACGCATTTTCTAAGTTAGAATGAACAAAATTAACCTAGTAGACTTAACTAATTTAATATCAATAACTATCGAAGGAATGATTATATATCTGATCAAATAATGTCTAAAGTGATAGCAGAGAAAAACATGTCATTGACATAAGGCTTATGTCATAAGCCGTTCCCACTTTCAGTATATAAATAACTCCCGGTTTTGACATTCAATTAAATCATTTATAAAATTTAAGAAATTTTTTGTCTGAAATTCATTTCTTTATAAAATGTTAAACAAAGTGTTAGAAGACTACGAGAAGAATGGTTTGGCAGTCATTCCCGACTTTCTGAGTGACCAGGAAGTGAATGACATGAAGAAAGCAATGTTTAAGTTAATCGATGAGACGGACATCAAAGGGGACACTAAAACGATTTTAAGTACAATACCTCACAATTCACTTGAGTATAAAGTGGACCAGCATTTCCTCACATCTGTTGACAAAATCCGTTTCTTCCTGGAAAAGGACGCCTTCAATGATAATAATGAGTTGAAATACAACAAACATCAGGCGATTTACAAAATTGGATTTAACTTACACTGTTTAGATCCAACTTTTAAGAAGATCACTTTCAGTGAAAAAGTTAAGGATATGTTAAAACAATTTGGTTTTGTCAAACCAAAAGTTGTGCAAGGTATGCTAATTTGCAAGAATCCACACATCGGTGGACCACATCTTCCCCATCAAGACATGACTTATCTCAATGTTGTCGGAGAAAATGCAAAAGAAATTGGTTTTTGGTTACCTCTCGAAGACGCGACAGTAATTATAATAAATATTAGACAAAATCAAGTCAATAGTAATGCTTTGTATCTCTTCTATAGGTAGAAAACGGCTGTCTCTGGTATATACCCGGCTCTCATAAGACAGGACTCCATCGCCAACAAATAGTCAATCCTTCAAATGAAGGGCCGTCTCTTTTGTTCACTAAAGAGCTTCCAGATTATGACGAGAAGTGTTTTGTTGCGGCACCGGTCAAAAAGGGTTCCCTTGTTTTAATCCATGGACTGGTTGTTCATAAAAGTCCACCAAATCGGTCGGCATATCCCCGACCCGCCTATACATTCCACTTATATGATGGCCACACCGGTCAATGGGATCCTAAAAATCTGTTTCAGGCGACTAATGACAACCCTTTCCCTGTTGTTTATGACACTGTTGATGCTTAATAACTTGGTCAATCAATTAATGACTTGGTCAATTTATTTAATCATTGAAATTATATAAATATTAGACAAAATTTGTAGTTTAAAATAAAATATTAAAAAAATAACAGTTGTAATAGTAAATTGTTTTAATTTATCAAGATATATTTTAACAATAATAGTATTAACTAGATCAATTGCAGTCACCAATTGTTTTCAAAGATTAAATATGAATTTATTTTAAATTCAATTCAATTTTTTCCTCTAAATTACTTAAATTAAAATAAAATTATATTTTAATAATAATTAAAAGAATATATAAATAATTTTTTAAGTTTCAGTTAATTTCATTTGGATTTAAGCAATTCCTAACTGTATTGAAAAGTTAAGAATTCCAGTGACCCAGAGTCAAGTGCTCTGATTAGGCGTGAGGTCAGGTTCAGAGTGAGGCAGTTCCGCAATTTCGTGATTAATATATAATTAACTCAAACGGAATTTAAAAATCTCTTCCAAACAATTTCTCCAATAATTCTAATTTAAAACCAAAAAAGAAATCTTATATAATTTCACTACATTTTACCCCTCAAAGGGTCATCTATTTGGTCTCATCTTATGAGTATCTTAAAGGTTAACACCTAGGGCACATATCTTAAATTAAGAAGGTCACGATTATAGAAGTGTTATAAGTGAACTAGATCATTTTGTGATAGAGAGCACATTCACAATCAAATACAAATCGATAGTTAGCCTGAAGTCAATAATTAGTGATTAAAATGAAAACAAGAATAAAAACATTTTACTTTTTCATAGATTAAAGACTTTAATTTGAATTTGAAATTAACTCTCACTTTCTCTGAACTCAAAAACATATTCAGGAAGAGTTGTATTTATTTTCAAAAGTTTCTAAAAGTTTTTTATATAAATTAATTCATTGCTATTCCGACGAGAAATTAACTATTTTTATATTTTCAATGTTAATGTCGTAGCTATGGTTTATTTAAATATTTAGCTAGAGCAAATTATCACAACAGGAAAGGTATAAATTAAATACCCTTCTCTTAAACAATCATTAATGAAGGAACTGAACCAATAAATTGACTTAAATTTGAATCAATTTAGATATGAAACGAGAAAAACAAATTACTCTTAAAAGCTATGATACAAAACAACAAATTAATCCATTTTTAAAAAAAAATTCATTACAATTCCGACTCAGTTGTGAAACACATACTTAGGAGAGGACCGGTTGTTATACTGTGTATAAGACTGTTAAAAGACCTTTGTTAGACTTGAGAGCCGTTAAACTAAGAGCTAATAATTAGAGTAAAAAGATTTGGATAAAAAGATCACTTGAGTTCAATAAGTCGTATGTAATTGAGTTTGACATTTGTTAGGGATAAGGAAAGGGGAGGGATAGGGAGGAGGAGAGCCATAGAGGAAGAGTAGTTCTCAGTTTATCTATACTTCGATATTAATTCATTGATAGTTTGATTGCATTTTTTTTACTGAAAAAATGATTATTATTTAGAATAAAACTCTGGTTTCAATTTGTAAAATTTATTGCAAGTTCATATTTTTTTCTTAAATGTCATAATAACACGGAAACAACGCCAGAGTTTTTTGGGACAAAAGTTTGCTTTCACTCATCAAAAAAATATTTGCTTTTCTTTTGATACAATACTTTAGTTAATACTTTTTTTTCAGTGAATTTGTGAAAATCTTTAGAAAAAAAACTTATTTTACTCCTTTTTTTGTTGATTTAATCGATTGACTCTTTTTTATACTGTATTTCCTTTTTATCGCAAAATTTTCTTTCGCTATTAAAAAGTTTTTCATTTCATATGAAGTCCTCAAATGTTTGAGTCAAGACTTGTTTGAAATCTTCTAAAGAAATTCACTTTTAATATATAATTATTATATTTAATAATAAATGAATTATTAATAAAATTTTTATTGAATTTTTTAAAATAATTTTCGTGTAATATTTATCATTGATTGATCTTGGTCAATGATTTCTATTATCAAGTGAAATAATTAGAAATAATTAAATTTATAGAGATATTATTGAAAAATTATAATAGATAATAATTTGCTGGATAATATTTTAAAAAGTGATTGAAATTATGTTTAAGTATTTTAATATTAATTTTATTTTCATTGAATTTGATAAACAAATTAATGATTTGACAAATACTCTCGAATTGATAACAGAGTAAGTTTTGTTGTTTACTTATTTTTCCAAGTTTATTATCAATAGATTTATACTATTAAAGTTAAATATGTAAAAATTGACAAAAGAATTACTCATTTTTCTTATATTATTCAAATTCTTCTTCTTTTTAATGATTTTTTTCATTAAAATACTTTTTAAACTGAAAAAAAAGGTATTAAAAGGATATAAATAATAACGACATTAACATTGAATTAAAAGTATAAATAGTTTTATTGAAAAATTGATTTTTCAAAGTTAAGAATCCAATTCTAAACGAGTAAACTCTTCCTGAATTGCAAGACATTTCAAATAAATAGTTCAAATTGAATGTGAAGCTCATTTCAATTTCAAATAATAATAATAATAATATTAATTCAAAATGAATTCAAAGTTTGTATTGAAATCATTTTCTACTTTTCTTAACTGTTTTCTTAAACTTTGACTTAATTATTCACTTCAGGCTAATAAGTGATAGTTATGCTGTGCTACTACTCTATGCTGTGTGTATGTGCTGTGCCCGTTATCCGAGTTGATCTAGTTCAGGCCAGTGTGAAAGGAGGGAGACTTTCACTTTGAATATTAAAAAGTCTGTTATTTTAAAGGTCTTCCAATACTAGTATTATATCATTTGTTATGCGTTAAGTCCTATCTTTTCTCCAGTCAATGGCTATTAAAATCAGGAGTCCCTTTCGCTAAGCCATCAGTGAATGTCTTTCTATGAAACTGTTCTCTACTTTTCATTCAAGAGTTTCAGTCATTTCAGTGAAGAACTGATTTGCTTTTCCGCTAAAAAACAATAATTTTTTGTTTAATAATATTTCAAAAAATTATAATTTTTTCGAAATTTAAAAAATAATTTTCTTTTTTGACTTATAATCGAGAGGTAAGACATCAGTGAATTATTTACTTAAACACTTCTTTCACTATTATTTAACACTTTTTTCTTGTTATCGATGTTATGCTTGAATTGATTTCAACAAATCTTTTGCTTCAAAATTATTGTCAAAAACTGTTATTCACTTTCGCTTCGTTTGTCGGTTAATTAAATCGTATAACTGTTTTACAAGAAGTAATTATCGTCTAATCTTCAGATCAATTGACAAAACAATCCGTCTCTTATTACAAATCGTTTGTACTTTTTTACCATGCTAATTTTCTAATCTCTCAAAAATTTAGATCATTTAGTGGTTTGTGTTTTGTGTAAAATATTTGTTTTATAACTTTTATTTTGACTTAAATTAATGCTTCACTGAATTGATTGACAGCGCAATGGCTCCGAACACAATGTCCAAGGATTGCATCCAAACACAGGAACAGCCAAAAGAAGAGTCACCCAAAATGGACGACAAACCCTTTAAAAATCAATACGTTTGGCGTAATATCATTCTTATGGTACTTTTGCATACGTTTGCTGTTTATGGCATATATTTAGCCATTTTTAAGACCAAACTAAATACTCTGGTATTCGCCCACACAATCGCCATATTGTCTTCTATGGGGGTTCAGGTCTGTACCTTAATTTTCATCTTGCATATTTCTAAGAAATTTATCAAGGTAAGTTTAATATTTTCAGGCGGGAGGTCACCGACTTTGGTGTCATAGAGCTTATAAGGCTAAGATTCAATTAAGACTGATCTTGGCATTCTTCCACATAATGTCACTCCAGAACGACATCTACGAGTGGTGTCGCGATCATCGAATGCATCATAAATATACCGAAACTGATGCCGACCCCCACAACGCCAAGAGAGGGTTCTTCTTCTCTCACGTGGGATGGCTTTTGGTTAAAAAGCATTCAGACATCAAACAAAAGGGAAAGAATATAGATTTGAGTGATTTGATGGAAGACCCGGTGGTCAGATTCCAGAGAAAATACTATATTCCTCTTCTTTTGTTGATTTGGGGCATAATTCCAACAGCAATCCCATACCTATTCTGGTCGGAGAGTCTCTGGAATTCATTTTTCGTGTGTGTTATGTTCCGGAACTGCCTCACACTGAACCTGACCTGGCTTGTCAACAGTGCCGCACATATGTGGGGCACTCGTCCTTACGATAAGAACATAGAGGCCAGAGAGGCGTCTGTCCGACACTTACTAATGGGAGAGGGATTCCATAACTATCATCATACGTAAGCCAATCATAATTAAACTTGGACATTATTCACGCTACGTTAGTGTTAGGATAATTTTACTCTAATTACATTTATAATGTTTTGTCAAGATTATCTTTTAGATTGAACTAGACAATGAGGTTAATGTGTGCTAACTCATATCGGATAACCTTCCGATTTCAATCAGGAAGTAATCGACTCATTGCGAATGATCTTGATTAAAATATTAATATTTATTAATGATAATTTCCATTCGAGACATTTAGGTTCTAGGTTAAAAAGGTCAGAGTTGTCTAATTAGAAATGTCAAAATAACCTAGTTACTTAGAATTATAATTAATTTGAATTTAAAAAAATATGAACAAGATTATCATAATAAGCTAGACAAGATTTAATTAAATTATAAATGCATTTATACATTATAATGATTCGAATTTATAATAAATAAGCAGGACAATATCTAAACTTGATTAAATAATTATCGAACAATAATGATATCCAGTTTGAAAATCACAATTAGGTTCCCGTGGGACTACTCTGCAAGTGAGCTTGGTGCTTTTGATGTGTTCAATCCGGCGACAGCTTTCATTGATTTCTTTGCTTTGATTGGTTGGGCTTACGATAGGAAAGTCGTGTCCAGAGCTATGATCGAACGAAAACAGACGAGAAGTGCAAAACTTGAGGACATCCGCAAAGAACGAGGTATTTGGCACTCACTTTACGAATGGACGGGTGGTATCGCCGTCTTCGCCATTCCCGCAGTTATCGTCCATATTTTTAAACTAATGTATTCATAAAATGATCAAGCTCATTATTTTAATTTTTATATTAATTTTTTAATTACTATTTTACTTTGCATTTAATTCATTCATAATTTTCAGTTCTATTCAGTTATATGACCAAGGTGATAAATAGTGAAACCCAATTATATAATATTAGGTACCATTAAATCCTAGCCTTTAATAACTATGTTAGCAAGCACAATTTTCAAATATAATTGACATTAATTCCACGTTGATATTGAAAAATTGACTACCTTGGCTATACACTCATTTAAATAGTTATATAGAAATAAATTACAAAAAACTAATTAATTTAAAGATAAAAAAAACTGTTTCCGTAGTTTATAGTCATTATTTTCGGCGAATTATTACACTTTTTTTTGTTATAAAATGATAATTAAATACAAATATTTATTAAACTTTTTATTATATATATTAATATAATTGATATTAAAGTAATTTCCAGAAAAAAAAAACATTTAAAATAATTGCAGACAATATTCTGTTCACTTAGTGACCAATATTTGCTTTATATCACAAATAATTTTAACAAAACTCTCAACTTTTTCGAGTAAACAATTGAATAATAAGCAAATAATAGCAGATTTAGAGGAATTTATCAAATATTTTGTAAAAAAATCCGGTTTTTAAGTCTTTTATTTAAGTCTTTAATACTTTTCATATATTAATTGTTTTGTTAAATATTTTAAACAAATTTACAAAAAAAAAACATTTTTAGTGATAAAAATCCAAATCCTTAGTAAAAGTATCAATAATTTGATTAAAAGCTTTAAAAAAAGTTTTAATAAACTATTTTTTCTCAAAAAAAACATTTCTTTTATATAACGTTAGCATTAGATTTGATTATAAATTATATTTACATTTAATAATCAAATATTATATAAATATTTATAAGAAGCAAAAAAAATAGTGAGAAAGAAAGGGCTCGAGTGGTAAACGTGAGGAAAGACCTAATCTATTGATAGACTTTATTACAAAAATTAGGAAACGCTTGAAATTATAACAATTTTTGTTAAAAAATTATTGCAATCTTTGAGTGCATTAAAAGTCAATTAATTAGAAAAAATAAATAATAAGAATTTAGTACAGAATTGGTTAACAAATGGTCAGCCATTTCTTCTCAACAAAAGTATTGGTCAAAAGGTTTTAAACAAAGAGGTAGTGCTGTCTTAACTCCTGAGCGCTTGTAATCTCTGTTGCATTTCACTGATGTCCTCGTCTTCATCGGCGACAGATGTTGTGGCGACTGTGGCCGACGCCTCCCCGACAGCGGGTAACGAATCGGAGACGGCAGCGGGTGCTGCGCCCAACTGTCCTGCGGTCACATCCCAAAGGACTTTATCGACCTCTTTTTGTGCCTCTTCTTCGAGTTCGTCATCCATTTCAAGGTCGTCGAGAGTCTCTTCGAGCATCTCCTCTATAATACCGGCTCTCATCATCTCTCGGGACATCTCTTGCATTGTATGACTGATTTCACTCACTTTCATCAACGATTGCATTGATTTCATGACTGCCGTCGACTTTTCCATAGAGTTGGCCACTCGTAGTGTCGACAACTGTTGTGTCATATTCATCATCACTGAATTTAGCTGTGCTTTTGATGTGTGAATCCGACGGATCTGTTGACAAATCCATTAATTCAATTATATGAGTCATTGATTATCATTTGCTTAAATCATTAACACAAGACTTACGGCTTTTCTTGAATTGACGATCTCTTTGGCCAAAACAAGACAGACATCTTTATCACCTCTTTTTGCCGCTTTCTTTAGCTCTAATTTAACCTTTTCTTCTTCTCTTTGAATACCTCTTATTTGTCGGTCTAATAGAAACTGTTGTTTACGTAATTTTGAAGTCCACTCCCGAACCTAAACAATAGGTCAGTCATATGTCAATCAATCAAACATTTGTTGTAAAACCTGTTCTTTGGGTGACTTTGACTGGTCTTTACCGAAGAGACCCATTTATGAGTTATTTTTAGTCCAATTGTTTTTTAATTATTTATTTATGAATTAATTATGATTTCACTAATACTTGAAATGTGGACAAAAAATAAACAATTATTTATCAATAAATTACGTCTTGTTTTGAATGACATTTCAATATGACTCATATAATATGAGTCATATTATATGAGCATGGTATAAAATTATATTAAATCAATGTTAAACTTGTCTTTTAATTTCAAAATAATATTAATAATTAAGACTTTTGTCAAAATATTATTTATAAAACTTCTCTTTAATCAAATAAATCTTTTTAAATAAAAAAACTATCTAGTTCTTATTATTAAGTAATTAATTAACTAGATTAAACAAATAATTTATTGCATGATAATTTAGAATTATAAATTAGAATTGTTGAAAAGTTCACTTTTATTGCCTTTAATTCTCTAAGATATCTTTACCAAGTTCAGTTAAAAATTATATTCTAATATTTTTATGTACTAAATATTTCACCCATCCTTTAAGTTATTTTTTCAAGTTCAATTGTCTATAAAATTTCATAGGTATGTATTTGATAGTAATAAAATTAACTAGAATCTAGTTAATTAAATTCAATGATTAAAGTTATTTTGTTTTATAATTTATCTTTTATTTATAAAATTAAGTTTTAAAATACTATGAAATTCAATAACTTAAGGATTGGCTCTAAATTAAAAATAGGTATTTATTTGTTGTTTATTTGATTAAACAAATGATTTAACAATATTTTCAAGATTTGTGATTATATTTCAGGTGTTGTTTTAAGGCAGAGCTCATTCTGCACCTGTATTGACATCCGGGCCAATCGCATGCATAAGGTTTGAGATTTTTATGAATAAGAATATGTTTTTTGAGAGACTCTCTTCTTGGAAACCGTTTACCACAATCGGGCCAATCGCAGAGGAACCGCTTCTCTCCGGTGTGAGTAACTCTATGATCAGCCAAATGGTGAGCTCTTGTGGTCTTGTAGTCACATCCGGGCCAAATACAATGCTTTACTTTATCTTTATAGTAGATTACATTGTGTTTAATAGTTCGGTGTTTGAATAGAAAGTAATCATTTCTGAACGATTGGTTACAGCCCTCAAAATGGCATTTAAATGAGGGCTCACTTTTGTGCTCTTTTTCATGTCTATGTAGAGTAAACTTTAGTTTAAAACTCTTCTGACAAACACTACATTTATATGGTTTGTTATTTGAATGAACCGATAAATGAGTCTTTAGAGTCCCGTCTTTTTTTGCCCGGAAGTCACAGCCTTCGAACGGACACACAAATGGTCTGTTCTCTGAATGAACGCTTAAGTGTACATTCAGTGTGTGTTTATATTTGAACCCTTTATTACAGCCCTCGTATTGACAGAAATATCGATCTTTCAAGTGATGACTGGACTTGAAGTGATGAAACAAATTGGGATAAGCTTTGAATGGTTTATGACAGTCAGGATTAGGACAGATATAAGTCTTTGTCTTCTCATCGAAATTATTCCTTTTTAATAATAGCATTGAATTCGGTTCGTCTTCCGGTTCGGGGATAATAACCTCTTCTTTTGGTTTTTCCTCACTTTTGGGTTTTGTTTGTTTTTCAGTTATATTTTGTTTCAAATCTTTAATAATTTTTTCTTTAATTTTTGGGTCCGTTTTTTGAGAGTATTCTGTGTTTTGTCTCAAATTTTTTTCTTCTGACTTTTGTTTATATTCAGAGGTATTTAAATTTCCCTTTAAATCTCTATTCCTTTTCTTAACCACTTTTGAATTTTTCTTTTTTTTGTGACTCCACTCTTCATCTGAAGATTCAGTCAATTGATTATCAATTACTTCATAATTGTTATCTTCGAACAAATCATTGGTTTTATGAGATTTTTCACAAATATTTTTATTAATAATTTTATTCAATAAATTTTTCTCTTCATTTGTGTTATCTTTACATTTAATGACAGAATTAAACTCTTCTTCCAATTGATTCAACTCTTGTTTGTCTTCCGATTCAATAATTGTCTCAAATTTTAC
>JAQFZL010001319.1:0-10783 GCA_034695685.1 Galumna lanceata | reverse complement strand
CCTTTTTAACGCAGGATACAACTACCTTGATATCAATGGTAGACTAAAATCCTAGCACTCAATCAATATATTATTGATTATTTTATTGAGTATTTAATGACGAAAATTTGAATGAAGTCCATTCATAAGAGAATTAAGGCAGTGCTCTATGAGTTTAATCATATCTTGCTATTTATCATATATTGGTAAATGTTTTGGACTTTTTCACTGATGATAATTGCCATTAGATTTGTTGTATCAATGATTTCGTGGCGAAAACTTTCGTTTACTTCACTGTTTGTCTTCAAAATATTTTTGTGACTAACAGTTATTTACCATTTTTTTTGTTTCATTGAATGTTTGCTGAAACTATGAAAACTGTAAATCTCTCTGAAAATTTTGAATTTTATTTTCATTAATGTTAAAGTTAATTTAAATTAAAAGTCATTTTATTCTGTGCTTTCAGCATATGTTCTGTCAAATAGTGGTTTTTTTTTGTTTTAATAATTTAAGTCTTTTTACACAAAAATTACAGTAATTTTTATTTAGTATTGAAATCAAGTTATGAATGAAATGTTTAGCAAATTATCTCCTCTTCTATGAAATGAAACAAATATTTATAATATAAATGTGTAGGAAGTCTACAGAACCAGTGATTGTGTCGACATGTCTGACCCAACAGATCAACAGCAACACAATGAGGTCCAGAATGAGCTGAAAACACGTTCTATGAGTAAACGTCAGATTGTGATCTTGGTATTTCTGTGCTATGGTAACTTTTGGAACAACGCCTGCTATAGTCTTATCGGCCCATTCTATCCAAAAGTGGCTGAGAATAAAGGCATTGACCATTTTGACATGTTCATTCTCATAACACTTTCTTAATTAGTTAATAATCTTGGTATTTATTCATCAAACAGGGGCCACACCTACACAGTATGGGTTAATATTCTCGATCTATCAGTTGATGTATTTGATAACATCCCCACTATTTGCCAAATCTGTGGCCTCTCTATCGCCGACCACTTTCTGTCAAATGGGACTCTTAGTGGAGGGCTTTACTAATGTGTTGTTTGGACTCTTGGTTTGGTTACCGAACGGCACGCCATTCATAGTTCTTAGTTTTATACTTCGTATGATTGGAGGCATATCTTCGGCGGTATTCCTGACCGCTTCGTTCACTGTTGTTGTGAAGGAATTCCCGGAAAGAACTGCACAAACATTTTCATTGACTGCCACTACCTTAGGTTAAGGACTAATATCCGGTCCAACTTGAGGTGGATTTCTCTACCAGTTTGGAGGTTTCATAACACCGTTCGCATTGTTGGGCGGGTCTCAACTCATCGGCTCAATCTTCTCATTTATTTTAATGCCAAAGACTATCGAGACTTCAGTACCGAAGTCAGTTAACTTCTGGCGCTTTATATTAGACGCGGGACTACTTCTCGATAGTCTGGTAATACTCATATCAACGAATTTCTTTGGTTTCAATTCAGCAACTTTTGAGCCACACTTAAGACAATTCAAGTGAGGATTAGTTTCTCATTAATCAGTTATAAGCGGTTATTACTAATTATTATCTCTGCTTTCACACAGTTTATAACCGGTAGTAATTGGTATCATATTTGTTATCTCTGGTGTAGTCTATGCGCTCATGACAAATATTTGGGGCAATCTCTGCGATAAAGGAGTAATTCATTTGCAAACATTACTCATAAGTTGATAAAAATAAGCATGTTTATTTTTGTTTAGTACCATCCGAGGAAGCTCTGCCTCTTTGGTTGTGTTACCACAACGATAGGCTTCATTTTTATTGGTCCCCAATATTTTATACCAATTCAAAGGTAGTTAAAGTATGATTTAAAAGAATGTCCTTGCTAACTTTGTAACTTTTAAGCAATTTATGGTTAATAATATTTTCGTTGGCACTCATCGGTTTGGGCAGTACTGCAAAACTTATCTCGGCTTTTGTGTCAGCACTAAATGAGTCAATTAATAGGAGAGGTTACCCTGATGACCTGTCCACTTATGGCATGGTATCAGCTATATATATTATAGCCTATTCTATTGGGTAAATTACCATGCTTATTTGCATTTAACTATTATCTCCTTATTTGGATTATCAGTGCAATTGTTGGGCCGTCCGTTGGCGGTATACTTTTGGAAAGTGTTGGTTATAGAAAGGCCAGCCTTCTATTACTTATTGCTGAATTATTCTTGGTATTACTTTCACAATACATTTCATTATTGATTGATAACTCATAAAATGTGTTTTGATTTTTAGGTTCTTTTGCTTTCAATTTATTTAATTATTCGTAAAATTATTCACTCTTTTGATGCAGAAAATCAGCCGATTCTCAAAACATGAATACCTCGTTGTAATGGGATTAGTGACAGTAAAATGTGTCCTTGGTCAATAAATATATACATTATAAATGCTTATCACTTTCATGACATTCACCCAATTTTTAAGACGTTTTTCTAGATTTTGAACAAATATTTGAGCATTTAATCAAATATTGAGTAAAATATTTGTTTTGGTTTACATTTCAATTAATTTTAAATTAAATATTTTTTCAGTTAACTAATTAATTTTATTAAATCATTTGATTTAGCATGATAATCTTAATATGCAATATTCAATTAAATAAAATTAGAGTTAGAGAATTGTGCAAGATTAAATTATGAAAATAAGAATGATTTTATTGGATTCTTAGGAAAAATATTTAAATGAACTTGTTAAAAAGTTCAAATGTATAAAAAAGGAATATTAAATTGAATTTTCAATTTTTATTTAATTATTAATTAGTACCGTATTTCTTGAGATACAATTGCATGCAAGATTATGTTAGTTTGTTGTTAAGGGGTGCAAGCTTATCTAGATAGTATAGCACATATTTTTTACTTATAAACTGTAATATTTGACAAAAGTTGAGTCATTCAAAAAAAATATATTTCAATTTAAGACATTTATATTTACAGTGAAACCTTTCAAATATGAATATGGTTGATTTGAGGTATCTTGTTCATATTTGAGAATTACTTCCCAAATATTAACATATAAAAATATATACATAATATTCATATTTGAGAGTTTTTGATATAGATTTACAATTTAGTAATTTAAAGCTAAATGTATTTTACTCATCTTTTAATTGAATAAAACTTTCTAAAGTTATTAAAAATATATTTATTGACTTTTATCTTGTAATTTTAAATTTTTCAACGATTTTTAACTTTTTCGATTAATTTAAAATTTTAGGAATTTCTAAGACAATAAATGTTTCAATATTTCCAAACAGTTTAAGAGTAGAGTTAAAAAAGAAACATTTTGGCAAACATTTAATTCTATGTTTTCATTGAATATAATAAAAGTTACAGTCTTCTAAAAATTTGTTCATATTATAGAGGTATTGCTAATGCTATTGGTTTTGATAACTATGTTCATATTTAGGAGGTATTCATATTAGGGAGGTACTAACTCATTGAAAAGTATATGATGTGAGTTGGAATATATGAACATGTTCAAATTTATGAGGTTTTCATATTTGGAAGAATTTCATATTTGTGAGGTTTCACTGTATTTGGGAGGTTTCACTGACTTCAAGAAGAGTTACATCTATTTGTCAGAAAATATCGAATGACGCCAATTTTAAAGCTTTGAAAAAATTGAGTGCAATATTATCTTGTTTCTATTAAAAGGGTGATCTAGATACCATTGCATCTAAATCTAGATTTCTCAAAATTGCAAGAAACTAACATAATCTTGCATGCAATTGTATCTAAAGAAAAAAGGTAATAAACATTTAATATAATTATTTGAATTTTACGACACATTTCATAATTTGAATAAGTTTCCCAAAAAGTGACCCTAACCTATCCCTTAATTATAATCAATAAATAATATACATGAATTCATTTTTTGATTTTTTTATAACCGAAATTATATAACTACCTTGCTCTTTTCTGAAAAACAACTTTAATAGGAATTTTCCAACGAAAACTTTAAAGCTTTTTATATTAAAATCAATAAATGATTAAAGAGTTGACTCAATAAATCTCATTTAATAAGACTTTAAATCATATTAATGTCGTTTTTCATAAAATAATTATTTTGATATTAATTCAATTTTTAACTCAAATATAACTAAATTTTTAATGAATTTTCATTCATATTAAAATGTTTTTTATGATTCCCCAAATATTGATTATTTAAAATCCTTGACATTAAATTTAAACTAGCAAGGTGTTCAATAATGATTGATTTCAAATTTTTAAATCTATCAAACATGGTGAATTTTAAATCTTTTTTAAATTATATAAAATTTGAATACATAGAAAAAATTGAATAATTTATTCACTTTTTTTTATCAAAAAATTCTTTTAAAAATTCATTACAAAAAATTGATTCTATTTTCTTCTAAAATTATGTATTCAAAGTCACCGGAACTAATCGACACGGAAGTCTCTTACTTTTTGGTTCAAGAATGAGATTAGATGATTAAAGCGTAAAATCATTATATAAATTTATTGTTAATGTTTTAAAGCATATGTTATGCTTTTTTAACTAATTTTAGTCAACTATGACATCAATATATTTATATCACTCTTTATATTTTTTTTTTGGAAAATTGAAAGTAATTTTTAAGTTTTTCGGCAAAATTTTATTTATGTATATATATTTTTTCATTTTTATATCTATAAGAAAAAACGAAAACCAGAGAAAAAGTAACTTGATGTTTAATATTTATCATTGATATATTTTATAACTTTCTGTTATAATTAGAAAACTTCATTTAAATTAAGAATTTACATTAGTTTTCGAAAATTCACCAAAGATAATATTTTGCGTTACAGTGAATTACTATATACTTTTCAAGATTGTCTCCCTCAAATTTATGTCTATTATTGGCTAAAATGAGTTTATAACTACTAAATGTTCTTTCAATATCACAATCAAAGATAGATCAGAACTTGAAACATGACATTTCATATGGACTTAAGTCTATGTCGACATCAACAATATAGCCATTTAATATGTCATTTATAACAAGAATTTGTTTGAAGCCTTCATCTTTAGATAAAATAGAATTGATTTCAGAAATTATTGGATTAATTGTGTCAAAACTTTGTGTTAATTCTTCAATAAGTCAAATCATAAGTTTTATACTGTGAACTAAAAATGATTTTAGATATTATTGATTCAGCGATTTTGGGCTTTTTAATTGTTATAGTTCAAAATTAAAGACAACATCATGATTAAAATTCAATGTGAGCACTGAATGCTTTGTTTTAAACTGTTTGTAAGCTCAAAAACAAATAATTTCATTCAAAGAATCTGATAATAAATTAAATATTTAAAATGCATTCAAATATTTGATATCACATCAAATATGTGTTAATATAAGAAATAAAACTTCGTTAAAATAACCCTTATTACCTGGTTTGGATAGATTTCAAGACACCTAGTTAATAAAATCAACAAGTAAAAATATGTATTTGAAAAAATTTCCGATTCCTAATAATGATATTAAACTAAATGCTTCTTCATTCTTAAAAGTAATATAAGAATATTTCTTAATTGATAAGGATTCTTAACTTCTATAAATAGAGGAATTTGAAAATTTTTTTATTCACAATAGACATTCACCAAGAAGTATTCTAATACCAGGGATGGCCAAAGGTCGAGGTCTCAGGGGGGTAAGTTCAGGATTTCTAGTGAAAATCTCCAGGGGGGTATAAGGAGGGAGTATTTTGAAAAAATTCTAAAAACGGTTAAATATGACAGAAAACATGATTTTTTCGATGTTTTATGTTGAATTGATGAAATACAGGTTAGTTTTGATAAAAAAATCTTTGTTTTTATTTTAAGTTTTCAAGCCAAATTTGCAATTTTCATATCAAAATTTTAAGTTTTTCTTGTTATTACAGTTTGTAAAAATTTATAAAGACTTCAAAAATGAGCCTTTGCTTGCCCTGAAACCCTAGAATAACTGTATTCAAATACTTAAAGGTAATTTTCAAACAAATATTCATTAAAGTTTTGCAGTTTTCATCAAAAAAAAGAAATTCGAGTCGGCTCTGGAAGAAATTCAAGGAAGGGGGTCCCTTTGAGCGCAACAGGCCAGGGGGTATTTTGACAATTTTCGAGTCTCAGGGGGGGGTATTATGGAATACCCCCCTATGAGCTATCCCTGCAAATATATATATTTTATTAAAATTTTAATGGAAACAGGTATTGATATAACTAATATATAGTATTTCATACGAAATAATTGTTATTTCTATTTAGTTTTGAAATTATTTCATATCATTATTATATGTGTTTTAAAAATGAATTCAACTAAAAAAACTTCAATGAAATTTTCATTGGAAATGTGTTCGCCACTATCCAGTTTCAGAAACAAAACAATTTTTCAGAATTTTCATATTGTAAATGCAAGTACAGATAACATCATCACATAAATTCAATGTTACCCTGATGATAATTCTATAAGCGAATATACTCTAAAACGTGAAGATAATTGAACCTGGATCAGAGATAAAACCAGGGATGGCCAAAGGTCGAGATCTCAGGAAAAAGTAAGTTCCGGATTTTTGATGAGAATATCCAGGGGGGATATTTGGAAGGGGGGTATTTTGAAAATAGTCTGAAAAAAGGTTAAATATGACAAAAAACATGGTTTTTTCGATGTTATATGTTGAATTGATGAATTGAAGGTTAGTTTTGATATTAAAATCCTCGTTTTCATTGAAATGTTCAGTTTCTCAGCCAAATTTGCAATTTTTCAATTTAAATTTTTAGTTTTTTATTGTTATTATAGTTTGTAAAAATGAATAAAAACTTCAAAAATGAGTCTTAGCTAGCCCTAAAACCCTGAAATAACTGTATGATAATACTTTTAGGTAATTTTTTCAACAAATATTCATTAAAGTTCTGCAGTTTTTATCGAAAAAAAAGTAATTCGAGCAGGCGCTTCGCGCCGGCTCAAGGTATGGGGTCCCCATGAGCGCAACAGGCCAGGGGAGGTTTTTTTGACAATTTTCGAGTCTCAGGGGGTTATTCAAGAATACCCCCCCCCTTATTGACCTTCCCTGGTAAAGTTTATTTATTAACTAAATATTTTTTTTGAAAAACTGTGATTATTTTGAAATTATGAATTTAAAATTATCATCAAATAATTAATAACATTAATTGCCTTCACATATTTCTTCAATTAATATAGTTTATTTAACTTTATCTAAATAGTAATTACCTTAAATGAACTTTCATTAATTTTTTAAAGTTTTAAATTGATATTTCATCAAGAAAATTGATATTTTTCATTATTTGTGAAATTTTTATAATTTTTAGAAGTTCCAATTCGATATAACATTTTCTCAAAATTTCAATTTTCTTGATTAAAAAATACAAAATATTGAAAAAAAATTTTGTTTTTATATTTTCTGATTATCTCAAGGTCTAAAATGTATTTTTCAATCACTAAAAACTATTCAAACCCAAAAAACTGCATAAAATGACTGCATAACACCTATTAGCCCCCCTATTGGCCATCCCTGGATAAAACCGTATTAATGGGAGATGTCTAATTGATGTCTAACCCATGTAGAGATGAAACTAAGCAACGGCTATATTTATGTTTTAATCGCAATAATCTTCAGTCGTGTGAAAAAGGGAGTGGACTCACAGAATCACATATCTTTTCAATAATATTTGGATTATTGTTCACCATTTTATTTTTGATCATGATCATCATGATAATTTATTTTGTTAAAAATAAGATTCATAAGAATATTCCTTAACATTCATTGTAGAGTAACTATAGCGACCACATTTCCCGGAGTCAGTATTGTAGTATTACATCAGATTATTTTGAGATGAAAACACTTGTAAGGAATTTGATTGATCATACTATTAATATGCTCGACCTACTTGAAATTGAAAAAAAACTTGATCAGAAATCCATCATATGAAAAACGCCAAGAAATTGGAAGAAATAAATATTCTTGTGAAATTATTTTACTAATTTTTTAAATTATATAAATTTAAAATTTTGAACTTCTTAAGCTTAGTTTTACAGCTGAAATTCACAAGTTTATTTGTGTTTCAAACAAAAGGCCTAAATCAATCTTCATTTGAAGCTTAAATTTTTTATTTTATCAAGCTTCATATTTCTAAGAGAGATAATCATTGCCTTAATTCGATAGCGCTTTTCAAATCTACATATAATATGCACTCGATAGGGACCAAGATCATTCAAATCGGCGAGTTTCGAAAAGGAGAATCTACTTCTTAATAGATAATATTCAATTGAAATGATAAGTTCATTTTTTTATTTCAATTGTTTTTGTTTAATTTTATAATTGATTTGAAGAAGTAATTTATAATGAATTATTAGGGAATTGAATGAACATAATTAATTATAACTAAAAAATAGTAATTTAATTTGATTTTAGTTAATGTAGGTAATTTTGATTGAATTTTTTTTAAAATAATCAATTTTTTTAAACAAATTTAATCCATTCATTTTGTTATTGAATAGTCTGTTATTTTTATAAGTCACAAAATCTGAAAAATAAAAGTTCAATTCAATCATATAAGGCTTAATTTGAGATCCTTAAAGCATGTTCTTTAACATAAATGAGATAATTCATTTGTCTCATAATGAAATTCTCTTATAAACTGATGTCTTTCATTCTGCAGTCACTGGATAGAACTGAAATTGAAACGAAGTTGATTTCATATTTCAAGAAAAGGCTCGATAACTTTAATAACACTATTTTCAACATATTTTCCAATTCAAACTGTAATTCAATGCAAAGTTTTTTGAAAATGTTATCAACAAAAAGTATTATATATGTGAATTTTTAAATGACTTTTTCATTAAATTATTTGAATTGTCAATATGAAATTTGTTAATTTAACTAAGCCTCATGAATGATAAGATTGTCATTAATGATTTTAATGATAATTTGAAAATTTTAAGTGTTTTGAAAATCATTCACATATGTATTCACAATTCTCAATGAATGGATTTTTTCAAAACCAAGATATTTCAAATTTATGAGAATTTTCATTTTTAACAAATTTTATTATAGAATTTAAAATCAAAATGAATGTTTGAATTATTTCGTAATTCATTTGTTGATTCTATTTGAGATAACTCAATTCCTTTTCAATTAATATCCTTCAGTGTTTCAAATATTTTCTTTTCAGGTTCAAAAATATGAAAATAATATTTACAGTTAAACTTCTCAAATATGAACCCTTCAAAATATGAAATCCTCTTGAATATGAATAAAGTCATCAAAACCAATAAAATTATCAAAACCTGTTTTATTTGAACCAAAGTTTGGAAAATTGTAATTTAAAATATATATGCAATTGAAACATCGAATTTAATGTCACCTGAAGATGTGTTTTAATGAGTATTCATTAATATTTTATAAAATGATTCAATAACAGACACATTTGTCATTTAAAGTTATAAGAGAACTAATTATTGATGATTTAAATGGTCTCAATTATCGACAACTTCAAAAGAGGTATGGCATAAGTTAAGGTACACTGAGGGATACCATTGAAAGACAAATATTTGAACTAAACAGTGGATCGAATTGAAGAACAGAAAACTATTAGAAACCATTCAAATGATAAATTAGATTAAATTATGTTGAAATATGTTAGATTAACGAAGGCAAACCAAAAAACCATCGATGGTGTTATCATGAAGTCAATCGCCTCTGATGTGGGAGTAAGACTCAATTTGTTAAATTATAATGCATTTAAAGGATAGTCCATAGAATTTGTTAAAAGATATTACATCAAACATAACTCTTCAGGTGGTGAATTAGTAGATGTGAATGGAGAAAATTCCGAAGAATAAATGACGAAACTAATACCGAATTCTTGGATTCTAGACGCCATAGCGCCTGATATCAATTTCTCATAGAGGGTGGGGTACCACCTAGGTAACAAGACATTCAGTTTTGACTGAAATAACAAGTCAAATGCCAGAAGTTCAATCAAAACTGTAGTAATGTTTGGAAGGAAATGAAATAAAATTTAATTACTCAATCACTTCTTTATAGTCAATGCTAATGTGATAACAAGTGGTCGTCATTTCATCTATAAAAATATAACATGAATATGAGATATCACGACATGGATGATAATATCGGTCTCTTAGAGGGAATGACGACTACTTTCTTCGATATTAAATATTTCCTATTATATCACCATTTATTTGTAGTCCTCTCATAGAAAAAGATTCACAAATATTCTTAATAACTAAACTTGCTTATTATATTCTTAGTATTCCATTTTACAGTATTATCATGTTCATTTTAAAAAAAATACGAGTGAAAAAAGATGATGAAAATTTATTAGTCAAATACAAATTTTTGTACAAAAATTCTTTCATTAGAATAATTCACAAATTATTGTAAACTTATAATAAAAAATTTTATTTCAATTATATTACATTGAAATAATAACAAAAATTATGTCTTCAGTTAACATATAAAAAGTTACACTACTTTTCTTAAGAATTTAAGATAAGAAAATCAATAAGAAAATATAATTGAATTATTTTTTTTCTCAAAGATATGTATATTGATGATTTGATCATATATTTTTTTATGAAAAATCTTTATTCCAGTTTGAAATATATAAATTTTTCAAACGAAAAAATATTTCAATAAAATTTTTAGTTATATAACTTATATGTTTCATGAGAAACCTTAATTCCCGAAAATTACTGAATTTTCAACACTTTTTCAATATGCAGATGATTCATGTATC
>JAQFZL010001318.1:0-10791 GCA_034695685.1 Galumna lanceata | reverse complement strand
AATCATTTTGTCATTTTGTCATACGTCATTTTGTCAATGACGTATCCTCAAGTCAACAAAATTAAAATTTTAAAATTTACTATAATTTAATTGTTTTTCTTTATTCTATTATACTTTTATTATTTTTTCTCTCTTTCATAAATGTCAAACCCTGAGAGTGATGTTGACCCTACCATTCGCATCCGTTGTTACCTTTGCGATGCTTTACGCCATTCTTGGGCAGTAGTTAGAGAGTGTGAGGAGTGGGTTTGCAGGTGTTGTGTTAATTATGAGGGTAGCGTGCGTTTGCCCTTCACTATTAATAATGTGAAAATCATGAAAAGCTATGTGTCACAACATTTGTCTTTAAGATTTAATAAAAAATCAAAATACGGTGACCAACCATTGACTATAAGTCTACCTTCCAATTAATCTTGTGTTAAATTCCCTAATGAGTGCTCTGGTCAACCAGTTATTCCTATAATTGAGAAAGATTCAGATGAAAGAGATATCTCTGGGTTTTCTTCAGATTCAGAAGTTGCCAACACCCAATCAATATCTTCCGGTATCGAACCTCTTTCTTACATTCCTAACATCGAAAACAATTTAGCTAAAGTTTATATAAACAATTAGTCATGTCCTCTTAAAATTTAGATTGAATTACAGGATATACTCTTAATTTCCTTTTGATTTCCTAAATAAATTTGTTACTAAGTATTTATCATATTTCACAAGTATTCCACCCTATAATGAGTGACTCTGATAACTTTGAATATTTTGACTCTGACATTGATCGCTATAATTGTTTCGTTGAGAATATTCTTGAAAATATTCGAAAATCCAATATTAAAGTCGAATTCAAAGAAAGTATTGAAGATTTTATCAGGAAGTGTGCGGAGAAACACACTGACGCCAAAACAATTTTATCACTTTATCGGCAACAGATTGAAGAAATTAAACGCAAAGAAGAAGAAATTGAAAGATTGAAATACTATCAAACGTCCACTGAAATTGCCTCTGAGGCGTCAGAACCTTCTTCATCAATCAGAAGATTTTTTGAAAAACGAAGAGAGCCCCCACTGGAAGTTGTCACACCTTTATCGGTTGAAGGAAATATCGTTATTACCTCAACTCCAATACTACACTGAACATCCACTGCTGTCAGAAATCAACCCCAAATTGCTGTAGACTTGAATACACCTCTTGAAGATATAGATACAGATCAAAATCTTGATACAGTTAAAGATCAAGATCTTGATAGAGATTTCAATATTATCTTTGATAATCTTTTCGAAAATATTCAAGAGATTGCAGAACCCATGGCAGCTCTTAGTGATGCTGACATCACACGCATCAGTGAAGTCGTGAGTTCACAACAAAATGATGTTCGAATGCGCCCTTTTAATGGTATGTCCAAAGAAGCCGTGAGCTTTATGGACGACTTTGAATGCTTTTCAAATGCGAGCAATTGGAATGGACGGAAGAAAATTCTCAAGTTGGGCACTCTTCTGAGTGGTGCTGGAAGAGAATGGTTTATGTTAGAAATTCATGGCAAAAATCTGTCATGGGATGAAACAAAGCAAGCATTCTTTGAACAGTTCCTTCCAGTTGGTTATAAGTTACACTTAAGGCGAGAGTTTAGAAATCGGAAGCAACAATTGTATGAACCTTCGGTTAACTTCATCACTTCAATGAGATCATTACTCGACAGAGGAGAGATGGAAATGAATGAAGAAGAGGCAGTGATTTTTATTCTTGACAATATGTTACCACAGATTGCAGAAAAGATAATTCCATGTCAACCGACCACTTTTACAGAATTGAAAAAGTTTGCCAATTTGATTGAACAGGCAATGAAAGCCACTCAAGAAGGCAGTGACACAAGAGTGATGTCTATTACTGAAACACTTGGACAGATCAATTTAGCCTCTCGTAGTCGACAAAATAGAGGTCAGAACCAAAACCGATTTTCCAGAGATTTCAACTCAAGAACCAAAAGAGGAAAGCCAAAGTTATTATATTTTCCCACATAACTCACCAAGCTCAGTGAGTGAGCTCAACCTATTTTGTGTTTAAATTTTGGAAATAAAAATAGAAAAACAGTAAATAATCGTTGAATGGATTTTATAATTTTTGTTCAGAATTTGTGACCAAAAATTAAAACTTAAATCCAGTAATAATTTGTCACTAAAATAGCTTTAGAAAAGTGTAATAACTTTAGTGACGGCCAAAGGGGAGAGACCTAAACGAACTCTTCTTAAATAATCCGTTAAAAAATGGGTTTAAAAATCAGCCATAATTTTATGTTATTTAATGTTATTTCCAGTAAAACAGTGTTTATCAAAGATTAGCTCATTTTGTAAATATTCCCAAAACTAAATTATAACTATCCTTCTGGACATCACTGGTGTCACTCCATTCAACAGAAGCACTAATAAAAAGCAAACAAAAAGACATTTTTATTCTCAAAATAATTTGTGGTATTTTTACAACTGATTTATCCAAAAAAAAAAGCAAAAAAATTTATTCTCTTTTGTTTTATTATTTAGTTATAAACTATATAACTTTATTTATTATAATCTTGCAAAAGTTTCTCTCTCTCTTCTCTCGCATTGAAAGAATTGCTAATAAAATACTGAAAATCTATAATAAATAGAAAATAAAAACTTTTTATCGCTTATAATAAATTAGAGAAATCCTTATCTCTAAAAGATATTTAAAATATAAATTAAATGTTTTAAAATCTCTTTCTATCGATAAATGAGTAACAAAACCATTGGATGTGATTAACGATTGCCAGAAAAAACAGTGTTTATGAGTGATATTAATTATTTAATGAATTGTAGCATAAATTCCAATTATAAATCAATTGATAAGTTTAACTAAAAATACTGCTCACAATTGAAACACACATTTATGAGTATTTAATGAATGGAAATATTAAACAGTTTTTCAGTACATTTAATTAGTGGACGGCCTTCCGACTGGTAAACGGCTTCTGTTAGGGTTGTGTGCGGTTTTGTTTGAATAAATATGAATAATAAAGGGCTGATTGAAAAATTACAAGATAATTTTTTATTTAAAATATGATAAACATTAGGGCTTATATAACAGCTTATAATTCATTTAAACTTTAAATAAATGGAATTTTTAATGAAGTGTCGGATCAGTGATGACCAAAAGGGGTGAACCCATACTATTTGCATACGAAGGTCTCGAAAACTCCCTTTTGTTGGGCTATAGATAGATAAGTATGCCCTTGGTTAATTCATATTTGTTGAGATGCATTGCAAAGCTCTTGGCCTTCACTGAAACGATAGAAACAAATAAAAGTGGAAACAATTTAAGTCATAAATTATTTATTTGTATAATAATTATTTGAAAAATGGACTCAACTTTTGAATAATATTCACATTTGTTTCGCATAACAAATACTGGGATTTTAATTCGCGATTAATATTATTTGAATTTCAAAGAAATAACATTTAAATAAAAATAAAAATACTTTTTACGAATTGAAACATTAGTTAATGATTTGGGAATTGTTTTTCTTCAGACGGAATGTAAATATTAATAACTCTAAGAATAATAAATTGAAAATAACTTCAAAACATTTATTAGGAATAAATTCAAAATAGTTTTTTAAAGAAAAAAGATTTTTCTCTAAAATTAATCCTAAAATAATGTGTTTATAATAATTGATCAAAAAAGTGTTCAAAATATAACATAATTATAGAGATATTGTTAACTGAAAGAAGAAAAGCTGAAAATAAATCAAAATCTAATCATTTTTAATGTCCCGACACTGGAATTCAGTGTATTTTTAATTATTTTTTTATTCTAAAAAAGAGAAATAATTTTTTTAAAAAAAGACTATTTTTTATAAATACATATTTAAAATACATATTAAATAATAAGTTATCGATAATAACAAAGTGTTTGTCGGGAGAGTAACACAAAAGCAAATTATCGGAGAGAAATGATCTGATAAATAGATGTAAATTACAATTTAATTAAACCCTTTCAGTAGAGGACAACCTTTTATTATCTCAGAAGAAAAATGTTATTTTTCACTCTTTCTTATATGAAATGAATTTTTCAAAATTTATAAAAAAAATAAAACAACAAAAAATGGCTTTAATTTAAAAATAACATAATATTATAGAAAATTTACTGGTTTTATATACCCGTATAATATGTAATAAAACATATCTAGAGTTCGATCATTAGTTCGATAGGTTTTCAAACTTAAAACACAATCAGTTGTTGTCTCTTCTCATGACCTGAGAGTACAGAGGAGTCAGTCTTCAGATGTAATTAACATTTTTCTTCTATTAGACATAAGAAGTATAACCATTATATCGGACACAAAATTATTGCGTTCACGTATGCATTGATGAGTGGCCCCTATCCTATCCTATCCTATCCTACCCTCTGTTCCCCCAATAATACTTAATAGACAATAAAATTTGGAAATTTTTGCCCTTTTATTAGAAAAAAACGCATTAAACGATAATTTCTTGTGATTATCGGAAAACTATCTCTTCGAGAGTCTCTATTATTCTCAAAGTCAAGTGGAAAGCTATGAGAGCCTATGCTATGAGAGGGGACAGCATATGACCAATAATAATAATGAGGAATTATGTGCTGACCCGACCTTAGCCTAAACTCATTAAGTGAACTCATCGCTGATTATATCGTTAGCGGTTTCTGCGATTTATTACTGATAAAAGATTTTTATTATATTTTTGGCCACAAAATACTTCTTATTCTTCATCTTAAATGTCACTCAAAAAGACAGAACCTTTGGTACAGATATCCATCGAATGAGAGAAGAGTGACTCCTGTCCGGGTCCAGAATGACATTTATTAGGGTTAAGCTATATTTATAATTTGTGCCTCAAATTCTTAGTAAACTCTGAGCGAAACAATAAATTTAATTTCGTTTCGCGTCTCAAATCTAAAATCAGTTGATATTTAGTGAACCGAAAGTATAGTTTGAAAAGCGATTCAAATGAATTTGAAATTAGTTTTTCATTAAAGGGAAGAGTCGGCGATCAGTGAATGCCATCAGAAGAATAATTGTCACAAAAATTATTCTTCAAATTCGTTAAGAAATAAAAGGAATTAATTTTGTCATTAAATTTCACAAAAGTTTTATTTCTCTCTCTTTTCGAGTCAGAGATAAGAAATAATTTCTTATTCCAAAAGTGAAGACAATCACATCTCTGATCGATATTCTGGTCATGCATTCAATGGCTGAGCACTGGATAAAAGAGGGAATACATTGAGAATAAAATTATTCCAAAATATAGATAACAAAACTAGTCTTCAGGTATTCATTGCAAGAAAAGGTGAAATTTTTTCAAAACGTTAAGTTCAGTTCAGTTATGACTCTTTTGATTGGTTTACACAAAACACTTGATTGAGGAAAGTCTTCACAATAATAGCCCACAAATTGTTTTGAAGACAATAATAGACATTAGAGAAGAATGTCTTCACAAGTAATGATTACTTTGTTTTGAGAAATCTTTTCAATCATTCAAATAATATCAAACTTTTCACTAATATTTGGCTCCAAATAAGGGCTTATTTTAAGACAAAACTCATTAATAATGTATTTTGTTTTTATTAAACAAAACACAAAATGCTTTCGCAGTGAAACTGATTTCAATAATATTTTTATAAATGACCCAATTTTTCAAACAAATTTAAAAAACTTAGCTTGCTTCAAATGCTTCCTGACTTCAACTCTTTGAATAAAACTCATTTATAGTTCAATTGTAGTCAAAATCCTATTAAAAACAAAATCTTTTATTAAAATAATTGGATTTAATCCACAATTATTTTATGGGACAAACATTTTAATCCATAAAAGTCTGCGGTATTGAAGAAAGAGTTCATTTCAATCGACAAAATCATTGATTCAATTGAATTAAATAATCGATTAAATAATATTAAAATAAAATGAAATAAAATTTGATTTTCTTTTGTTATATGAATTTCTTATTCAATATTCAAAGATTGCCGTCATTTTGAGCGTCAGATATGAAAACTATTGTAATTTTATGATCGATTGCATACAATATGAATAGATTTTTGATTTATTAATGCAATTATAAATCAAAAATCAATTGTAAATCATTGAATAAGTTTCAAAAAAATAGATAATCAAATGAATAACAATTGGGTTCAATAGTTTCGAAAATTATTTGCAAATAAATGAGTGTTTTTTAATTGTGTTTAAACCAATTCTTATGAAAAATGTTATTATTGTTGGTCTGAGCGATCAAATAGAGGGGACGACCAAAAAATTAAGAAAAAACGTTTTCAGATAACTTTGTGATCACAGAATTCCTTAATTATCTTTTGATAGCAATTATTATAAGACTTTTATTTTTCTTCCTTAAGTTGTTTTGAGTGGAAAAGCCTTTCGGCAATATTTGGTCATCGATTCAGAGCTACCGAAAGCAAATTAATGCCAAACGAATACAAATCGCCATTTATTGAGACTCTAATCATTATTAAATCTTATTATTATCTCAACTTTTATAATAATGGCTATCAGACACCTGTTCCCCTATTGCTGTCTGCGCTCAGACCCCTCTTTTGCTCACTCATACCCTTTAGACCATAATTAGAATTTTTGCGAAGATTTTAACCGAAAAATTGATTAAAATTTTATTTATTTCGGATTAATTTAAATGAAATATTTGTTTTGCTTTTTCTTAATTAAAAATAAGTCAATTCTTTGGAAATTTCGGTGAAATAAGTATTTTTCAAATCAATTATTAAATTCCATTCTTATGTAATTATATATATATATAAGAATATAGTTATCCTCGTAATCTTATTAATAGCACAGAATATGTATTCATTACAAGTTTTGTTGTTTTAATATCAGAATAAAAATCAAAATTAGTTTAAAAGTAGAGATGAATAAAAAGAAACAATTTTTATCATTTCATGAACTGTTAAATTGTGCTCTAATTTTAGCACAGAATAAGAAATACATCTCTGAATTAAAAAGTGTTCAAATGTTTTAACAGAAAAAAATAAGCAAAAAATGCAATAAATTATTTTAATTAGTCTTTAAAATAGAAATGAACACAATTTTTATATTTTGAAGTGTTCTCACAATCAGACCAAAGGCTACAAATTAATTAAGTCATTATTAATAAATCGGTCAAATAATTTGTGAGCATGGACATTTTTACAACAAAAATATCATGGAAATAATCTCATTTATAAAAAAAAAGATTAATTATTAAAGTTTATATCAATTTAAATACTAATTGAAAATTTTTGAAGAATTTTCAGTAATAAAAGCGTTTGATTACTTTGAAAATTATCGTTTTTGATCAGAGCTGGACAATTAACTTCTTGCTCGTCCACTAAAATGAACTCTCGATGAAATCCTAAAATATTTCATCATTAAGTTTATTATGATTTTATGATAATTAACTTTAATTTAATGCCAAAAGAGTAGAGTTTAAAAATGCGTTTAAAGTTAAATATTTTCTGATTAAAAAAGGATTTAATGATTTTCTCAGCGCTTAGTTTTTCCTTAGATTTGTTGTAATAATTAGGACTTAAAAGTAAATAAATGTTTAGTTCGTTATAACTTATAAACATTTTAAACTCTAACCGAAAAACAAACTCAAAACCAAATAATATTAAGAGTAAAAGACTTGAGTAAAAAAGTTTTATTATTTTATGATCTTTATTGGAATCAAATCATTAACACAAGTATATCACTCTGTGCTCTACCTATGCCTCTATTGAAGATATCCTTCAGAAAAGTGTCAGAATTCAAGTCACAGTTATGGTTAATGTCAGATATGAAGTGAGTGCCAAATAAATATCAAAATTCATTGCGAGTACACAATATTTAAGCCAATTCTTAACTCATATCAACTCTTAATCTAAAAGATCTGGAATTAGTTGTCTCTCATAATTCAGAGAATATCAAACATAAAACCCGAGAAATTTTCATTAAAATTTTAGTTAAAGAAAGAATTCAGACAACATTTGCTAGTTTATTGTCGAGCAAATTTTGTCTTCTTTATCGTCAATAGTAGAGTTGAGGAAAGAATTTCGAGAAAAAATCATTAAAAAGATTATTCTCTCAATTAATTTGTATTTCTCTCCGCTGAGACTCCATTAAACTAAAAGCTCAGTTGAAATCAATTTTTAAATTTTCTTTTATTTTTCATTTTTTTCGGTACTTTATTTTCAACCGAATTATAAATAGAAGAGAACTTCTCTCTTATGATAAATACATTTTAATGCAATATTGATATCTATCGGCTCTACTCCTGAAGAATGCTTTTAAGATCTGAAATAATTGTATAGAAAATAAAATGATAGGGAAAGTAAAACAAGAAATAAAGGTAATTCTGGGCCACTCTCTTTCCCTCCCCAAAGACGTCTCTCAATCGGATCATTAAATTAAACCTAAAATGAAATTTTTAAAACTTTAGCAAAAAATATTAGTTGACATTAAAAGAAATGGAGGAAAGTCTTGTCACACGAGAAATAAAATGGTTTTTTGTTGATTTACTCAACTGATAATCGACTGTAAATAAGATGAAAGCCTTTACTTCTTGTTTGATATCTGCAGACAAGAGAGTGAACGCCATTTTTCTCCAGACATTACCTTTTCTTCTTTGTTTTGTTTTTATCCTTTCTTTTATGTTAAGAATGCATTTGAAATAAAGCGTTTCGGAGAAGAAAATCAAAATCACTTAAAAAGAGTCTTATCATTGACTTTAAGTATTCATTTGTTGAACACATTGTGTGGCACAGAATTGACAATTTCTTTAACATTTTATTTATGATTTTTGATGTTAAGCGACGTTTTTGTGTATTTATCGTATGAATACAAATAACTGTGAGTTCATTAAACCCATGGAAAAGACAGAGAAATGTTTCACTTAATGTAATGATAGATATCTATCACATTTGTGTTTGACTTAAGTTTGAAATAATAACTTATTGATAATAAGAATTTAAAGCCAAGAAATTCCTCCGAAAGACTGATTCGCTCGAAAAAAGGACAGAATTTAATCCGAAAATAAGTTCTGAAGTCTGTCTTCTGAAGAGATATCATCTCATGATCTCCAAAACGGGAATATTTTGTGTAAATTCTGAGTTCAAAACTCTCTGTTCTTCAAATTCATTGTTGTTTTTCAGTCTTTTTTAGAGTATTTTTCTATTATTTTTTTCATTTATTATTCCTATAATTCTCTTATTCTTAAGTAAATTGTTGTTAAGAAATGCAAATCGCGTTTTCCAGACATTCTGTGTGTGTGTTAGTCCAGAGCTTAGTGTCGGCACACGACAGGCGCACTTGCAGAGAGAGGACACCAAAGACTTTACATAAGAGATGGAATAACAATGAATAATAGTTTTATGACTTATCTATTGCCGACTCGACCACAACTTCTCAAATTATATAATATTTAGAGAATTTTATGTTTCTTTTAGTCTTATTTTCTTTGTCTAAAGTCTGAGAAATTCTTATAAAATATTTTTTAATGATTTTCTTATATTATATTCATTTGGTTTGAGAAGTGCACAAAGAAAATGAAAAATAAAAAATGATTATTATTTGGTGGTACACCCAAAGCACACCTCCCGCTGATTGAATAATTTACAGCATCTCAGGATTACATCTTTTAATCGAATGCTCAGAATATTTGTGAAAATCAAAGTTACCTTCACTTCAATACAATGTGTTTTATGCAGTGGAAAGGCCTCAAATCACGTCGTCTATTGTATTGTATTCATGAGTATGTTTTGAGGTGAGGGCGGGTTCCGGCATTGCATGTATTGCCGCAAAACATCATTTTTTACTATTCTTTATGAGTCCACTGTTGACAACATATCGATCTCCGAAACAGAGCTTTTGATATACACTTCTCTCAACTATTCATTTGATTGTATAAAATGCTTATCCGTTTCGGCACTCAAATAATGGCACAAAAGCTTGTTTTGAATACACAGACGGAGAGAGTATTAAAAGTTATCGATTGATATAATATTTGACATGAATTTGAAAATATACTCAAATCGTAATCCATATCCAACTGACTATTGAAAGGAATTTAAAGAAATCATTAGAAAAGAGAACTAATATTTAATTGAATGAAAAGCCAAAACATTTGGATTTCTTTGAACAGAGAGAATAGGAGTTAACTTTTAAATACATTATTTTCTGTCTCTAAACTATAATTGAATAGCAGAGCCCTGGCGTGAGTGCACAGCATAAGTATTTATGAGCAAAAAAGAAATCATATTTTCATTGAAATAATTCATTTTGACTTCAATTTTATAAATTAGTTATTATTAGTTAACATTATTTCAGTACGAATTCAATCATTTATTTGTTTTATTAAAAATTCATATAATTTTCAGTAAAAAAAAACTTCTAAAATGATTTAGAAGTGAAGGGTTTTCTTGGTTTTTGTGTTGAACAGAATAAATAAAAAGTCAAATAAATCTTTTTATAAACAAAATTTTTAATAAATAAGTAATTAAAACATCCCTTCGATTAAGTGATTGAAAAACAAAGAAATCAAATTAAAAATGAGAAGATATTAGTTCTAAGATAATAGTTATTAATATTGTCTACTAATGGATAATATTTCGCTAAAAATAAAGAATAAGAGTTATTATTCTGTGCTTTTTTTAGCCAAAACTAATAATTTATATGAAATGCGGAGAGTTTTGGTTGGAATGAAAAATCGCAAAATTAATTGAAGTATTGAATAAAAATAAGAAAAGTTTTGACTCTAAAAAAATAAATAT
>JAQFZL010001317.1:0-10804 GCA_034695685.1 Galumna lanceata | reverse complement strand
CCATATAATCATTTTTCCTTTATACATTTTTCCTTTCCTTTATATGTAATCAACCAATTCTTTAGTCCCAATACATTTCAATAGGCCTTAATGTTAAAAATAGTCACTTATAATCAAATCCTTTATAATTAATAACCCTCTATAATCAACGTTATGTTTAGTTCATTCTAATAGATAACTGTACTAAAACCTATCCATTATAATCAACAATAAACTGTTTGTCTAAACTGTAAAACAAAACTTTTTTATCACATGTTTTCAAATGAGTTTATCAATTGTTTAGACAAAAAATGAATAAAATGTTTGCTAATAAGAGACAAAAAAAGAAGTTTAAAAATAGTATGACATTTTTTTGGAGTTTAATAATGGCATTAAAAGATGTGATAAAAAGAGATGTGATCACTGATCAGATCAAGAAATCATTTAAAAAGTTTACTTCAAAGGTTCAGAAGAAAGCGAAGACTCTGAAAAAGATATCGTTTCTCAAACAGAAGAACTTTTCAGTAAATCTGAAGCATTCAATTCGTTAAATAACTTACATAAAGGGTTTGATCAGAGGTGCGCTTCACTGCAATACAGAGAAGTCAAATGCATTACATTGAAAGCATTGATACAATAAAATACAATACAATTAAACACAAAAAGATCCTTCTTCTTCCGAGTTTTATTTTATGATAATATGATAGATAAAAATCATTTATTACTACTGTAAAAATTCCATACGTGGTCAAACATATTCATTTTATCTAGGAGAGTTTAAAGATTTATATCATTCTCTTCCATTTATTCTCCATGAGTGTTATGAATAAAGAGCATATGCTATACATTACCAACTTCCCAGGGTGGATCAAACGCTTTTTTTGTCAATTTGACAAAAATTATAATATAATTATAACATAATATGAATAATAGTTTTAATATTCAAAAAGAATTGACTTAAAATTCATTCAAACCTTTTAAACAAATGATAAACATTTAAAAGATGTGTAATATGTGTTTTTGCCTGTATTTAGTTTTATGAATAAAATATCCTTTATAGTCAACATTCCTTTATAATCAATCGTGTTGATTATACTGGCAGTTGCGTGTAATACGAGATATAAATAATTCAAAGATAACTTCAAAAATTATTTTATTCAAAATGTTAGCATCAAATCAAGAATTAATGACTTTAACTGAAATAAATTAAAAATGGTTTCATGAAAGCCAATGATAAGCAGTTTTTAGAAGTCATATAAATTACTAAAATTCTATTATAAAGACTTAGATTTTACTTATTTTTTAAAAAAGTTTGCGTCAAATCATTCTTTTGGAAAATATTTTAATAATTGAATATTTTTTAAGTTAAGTCACAAATAATATTCACTCAATAACTGAATAAGGAGTTCAACCGATAGACGGCAGACAGTCATATATGCAATAAATTCAATATAAATGATGTCATAAAATAAAGTTTTACTAAAGTAAGTGTCGATCACTTCTCTACACATAAAGTGTTTCTATTTTTCGTAAAACTTTATTCGACAAAAATATTGAGAAAAGAATTCAATGAAATAAAAAATAAACAATAATTTAAAACAAATTATTATTATTATAATTAAATACTTATAATAAGTTATTATAATATTTTTAAAAATATGTTTTTCTTATTTAAAATATTTTATTATTTTAACTAAATATAAAAGTTGTAAATGTTTTTAATCGAGGCTTAAGTTAATCGGCGGTCAAATTATCGGCAAAATGTCTCTCGAGTTGAGTCCAGAAAATCGGGTTTACGTTAAGTTAAATCATTTGAAACATTTGGTAATAAATTATTACTAATAATTAATACTATTTTCTCATAATTTATATTTTTTAACAAAAAAAGAAATCCCCAAAAATATGCCTTTCGTTGACATCAAAAGATGATAATAAAGAGATTAAAATCAATGAATTCAAACCTTTTAATCGGAGCGAAGATCTAATGGATTGTAATTCATGTCAAGTATTGAAACGATTGGTTTGTATTAAAGACATCGCAATCGAGAGATTGAATGCCGACAGAGAAGACCTCAAACTTAAATTAACTGAAATTAATAATAAAAACATTGAATTAAATCAAAAGCTTAAGCGAATGGAAACTGAAAAACAAGAGTTCGTCAAAAGTGATGCCAAAAGTGATTACAACCGAATGAAAGCCAAATATTCAGAACTGGAGGCCATTAATAAACATTTGAGACAACATTTGAATACTTTAAGAGTTGTTTTCAATGAATTACACCATAATTCCAGTGAAAGTACTTCTAATGAGGAAACAAATATTACAAACAATGTCTCCAACTCTTCCTCCACTTCTACCCAAACCAAAACCAAAACTGAGCCGAAGACAGAAACTAAGAGCACTTCAACTGATATTAATACAAATATTGAGAAATTTGAAGACAGTCTAAGAATTGATTCAACTTTAGATGAAAATTCAAGAGTCGAGAGTTTGGATGAAACGGAAGTCTCAAAGTTTGAGAAATGGTTTAATAAATGATATTAAAAGACATTCCACTAATGAAAATAGAAATTCAATTTTCAGACAAAATTTTATTCATTTTGAATATCACTTCAAATGTTTTATTTGTGACTAAATTTCAAATTATATTCACAACTATTTAATGATTTTTTGAAATCGAATCTCAAATTACATATCAATCACTGAATGAATTCAATCAAAATTTTAATTACAATTAATTAAATAATTTAAATTAAAAACATTTTAAACAATTATTAAATTATATTTTATATAACATTTAAAATCATTTATAGAATATTTTTAGTATTTTGTGATTTTGAAACGAATGGGAAAAAATGGAAACAAAAATCAAGAAATGGTTAAAAATTATGACTAGAGTTTGAAAAACAGACAAATTGTAAGACTAGACGACAAAATCAGTTAAAAGTAGTTCCAATGATTTCTAACAACCAATAATTGATTCACTGATGACTTGTCATATGTCGGGTCAAGTGATGTCTTTCTCTGAAAGTTTCGTTACATATATTACATCTGAGTTTTTCTTCCCTTTTCTTCTTCATAGTATCGGTAGGCATTGCGCTCTTGTGATGACTTCTCATGTGATAAACCAAATCAGAAGTCATTCTGAAGGTGGCGTTACATTTGGCGCACCAGTTCGATGTCGGGAATGTCAGTGCAGCCAAAGATGGCGGCAAATATGGCAAAAGAGTGTTAGACATAAGTGATTTGCTATTAGAACTCGAAAGTGAAGTCGGAAGTGTCGAAGGAAGCGGTGCTGGTATTGACATCGGAGACAACATGGGATGATTCAATGAGACCGTACTCGACGGCAACACTGAAGTGGTCGCAACTCTTTGATATAGAGAAGAAAAGTCATAAGGATTTGTCACTGAATTTAGTTTGTGGTCAACTTTCTTGAAAGCACTCGTCATTAGTGATGAAGGACTCATATCAATAAGCGTCGAACCCGTTGGCAAAGGATTGCTTTTGCGGATTGAGTTCGGAGACTTTGGCCGATGGAAAGCACTTGAATTAAAAGTGTGTGAATTCTCTTCGTTTTTATTAATTTCAAAACCATTTTTATTGCGTTTATTCGGAAAACTTTCATTTGACTCTTCTCTGACCAGAGACGCGATGTCGAACCCCCTCTTCTTCGGCTTCACTTCTGGAACAGATCCGTTGCTGAGGGTTGACCTCATCATGTTATTAGAAGAAGAGTTATTAGATTTGATGTTTCCATTAGAAGGGGTCGGAATTGAGTCAATTTTAATACGTTTGGGACAAATACACAGAATATGAACGACGGCTACATTCGAGAACATAAATACTTCATTACAAAGTGGACAGAAATATCGTGTGCTTCCATTTATATGACTGGAAGAGGCCTTCGGGAGTCTATTTTCCAATTCATGGCTAAACCAGGCGTAGAGTTTAGGACTTTGGGGAAGTCGGTCTCCGACATCATTATTGATATCTAAACAAATATTACGAATAGCTTTGAAGTAAAAGTTTCCGTTTCTGTAAATTATTTTAATATTTTGTTCGTTTGAATGTCTGGCGATTTCTATTCTAGAAAACAATTCTTTTGAAGGATTACTGTTGTTGTCATCGCATGACTTGAATGATAGCCAATGCAATGGATTAGAAAATGGGCCGAAAAGCTGTCCTTTCGATATGCTTGAGGTTATTGTATCTGAAGAGCCCTCAATAGTATTACCATCTGATTCGCTTCCCTCAGTCATAGCTCTCATCAAATCTGATTAGTCTTTAGTTCATTCAACCATTTCTTCTGATTTTAAGCTGAAAAATGAAAAATCCATTAAAATTATTAAACGATTGCATATCATTTGAGTCGAATCTAAAAAGTTTTGGCATTTCATATAACATATAACCATCACATTTGGGTTACTTTTCTAATCTCTAAACACAGATAAGTTTGAGTCAATTTATTCAGTAAACAGATTCAGCCAACAATCACTTTGTGGTGAATAACTCTGAAAGACTATCAAAGTATTCATATTTGTATAGTTATATCGAATAAGAATAAACTTTCAGTCTATGAGTATATGATATGATTCACTAAAACTGACGTCAAAAGCAAAAGAATAAGTTTATGAATGATATTAAGAGAGAGCAAAGAGGGGGGAGAGAGAGAGGGAGAGAGAGAGAGACCGTATTAAAGATCGGGCGAAGTCTAGCAGAACATATTCGTGAATATGATAGCAAAAACCCTCTGCTTTGATGGCAATGGAAAACATGATGAGATGCTCTCATCTCTTTCCGCTCCGATTCGTTAATTTGCATTTGAAAGGAACATAATGTAGCTTTTATGCTAAACTTGCATATTGACAGCACTGCCAGTCATGCAATGCTAACCAATACATATCAGACTCGAATACAATCAGTGATAAGCGGGGGCTCGAACTCACTCTTATTATTCGCATTTATTTGTCCTTTAATTGTATTGTGTTGCAAATAATTTATATTTGCGTTAAATTCAAATCATATTCCATTCAAAACCAAAATTTCCCAAAAATCGATTAAATTTATTTTTTATCAGAATTTTCATTAAAATTAGTTTTGAAAAGAAATTTCAACTCTTTTTTATTTCTTAATTTTTAGGACGAGAATAATATAAGTTAAAGTTATCTTATGGTAAAACCATTCTTTACTTAATGTAAGACATTGATTAATGGTAAGGGAAAAACAGGCGTTTCATCCGTTAGTACTCATTAATCTCAAAACTTTTGAATTTGAAAATACGACTAAAAAAACTTTTGTTGTATTCGATCGCAAAGAGTTTAAAAACACCATTTGTTTAGCACTTGTTCTTATTTTTTTTGGCTAAAAGTTGACTTGATCATTTGTTCAACATCTTAAATGTTACTCATAAGGAGTTATTGATAGGGATAACAAAAAGTGATCGATTGTCTTAATCTCCACAAATTGAATTTGAGGCTCAATTGAAGCCTCAATTCTATGAAATATTTTATTCAAATCAATATATTTCTCTCGTTTTATACTTATTTGAGTTCTTAAGCCTATGATTTATGTGTTTAAGTTATGGGAATAAATATTATGAAAATATTTTAATTAATTTATCTCTAAATAAATCAATAAATAAAGGTTTGAAAATCGTTAAACAGTTACTGATTAATACGATCACATAATTTAAGGTACAGTAAAATATTCAGTTCTAAAGATTCTGAGCCTTTCATTAAATCTATTCATTAAATTTCAATAAAGGAAAACACATAAATTGTTAGATAAATATAGAGTTGAAGGGATCGACCAATTTATTCATTGGATAATTGAATTTGAAAATAATGAATAGTTTCAACATTTACTCTAAAAGTACTCAAATCAAAGTTTGATTGATTTTCAAAAACATAACAAAGAATTGTTTTCTTCGCTTATTCTAAAGACTTTCGACAAAATCATAGATCAAAGACCAGAGGCATAGGTTTGTTGGAGTTATTGAATTTTGTTGACAATCTGTGGTTCTACTAAAGTCAAAATATATGAACTCTTGTGAGCCCTCAAAGCAATGACTAAATATAAACATTAATCTAAAGAAATAATTAATTGAAAAAAAGTGAACAGAAATTCAATGGAAAGGAATATATGAAAGAGTGGTTTTTGTGAGTTAACTATAAAAGAAGTTAATGCATAGCATTAGCTCTAAAAGCGAAGCAATTTTCACATTCAATGATGAAAAGAAGCGACTCTAAGCCCGGACACCAAACAGTGCTCTGAGCGCTTTCAGCACTTATATCTATTGGAGTTTTGGCTGAAAATAAGCTCAAACTAAAACTTCACATCAAATAAATGTGAGTCAAATCCTCGCAATTTTGGCAATACGTTTGCCAATACATAACTGTTCACAAGTGTTGAAATCTTACCGAAACGGGCGCTCCATTCGATGCGAAGACATTGACTGTCAATACTGTTATTCTACTGATTTGATCCTTACATCCATACAATTGATGCGGAAAAGAACACAATAAAAGACAGTGGAAACGATGCTTTCAAACTATAATATTATACTCAGACTCAACAACTTTTAGAGCAAAGCGTCGCTAAAGAGATGATCAGATGAGTGAACCCAATATGAGCTGAGTCTGAGTCGGGAAGAGCTGACAGAGTAGAGACACAAACATCGACTGAGTTTGGAAAACGTTAGACCAGAGCTTAGAGAGAGAATTGTGAGCGCAATAGAGGAGGAGCTGTTGTAAGCGTTAGACTTGTGAACCACTCAACAATAATACAGAGATGTTACTAATTCTACTTATTCTCATAGTTGTGATTCCCTAAAGCATACCCAAAATAATTTATTATCTTCTCCGGTATGCCATACTTTTGCCATACTTTTGCCATACTTTTGCCATACTTTTCATTACATTCTATTCTCAATAAATGGGTTTAGACATATTGCACATCACTGGACACACAACTAAACAATAGATTAATTCAATGATTTAATTGAAACAATTATTTGGTAAACATTGAATTTTCACATAAAATTACATTTAAATGTGTTTATCATTAAATGTGATTTCAATAAAACTATCGCTAAAATGATTACTCAATAAAAATGTGAGCTCAGAATAAATGGCGTTATAATAGAAAAGAAGATCTTTGAAAATCTATCACAAGTTTAGATAATGGCTTTGAATGATGGAAAGCATTACGATCTGAGAATATATGAAAATCATCTGAGATTTAAAACATGTTATGTTATATTGCTTTGCCTTAAGGTTTAGTTATGTCGCACTACTTGTGATAAAGAACTCAAAGTCAGAGATAGAGAGGAGTAGAAGAGAGAGGAGGGAGAGAAGAGTAGAGAAAAGTAGAGAAGAGTGTGGAGAAACAGTGCGATGTGTTTCGGATGAATGAGTTTTGTCAGAAGCAATTTTCTTATTTCCTTCTGAGTTAATCTTAAGCTAAACTACTTTTTTCAATCCCTTATTTGATTAATTGATGCGGATTTGGTTGAACGCACTTTTGCTCTACAGCTGCGACAGTAACGACAATCAGACAATAAAGTATAACATTTGGGCACATCTTCACTACACCAGTCGTCTCTTCTCTTATTTTAATTAACAGTCGAGCAATAAATCACGCACTCTATCAGAGTGTTCAGTGTTCAGACCCAACCAGTTATGAGGAGACAATGCGGTAAAAATGCAAAACCACTAAATTGTTAAAAAAGCTTAACATAAAAAGTTTTAGTTTTTATATAATATATTATTGTGTTATTTCCTAAATGACATCTGTTTTAATCAGAAAATGTGCTGTTCTTTAACTTATAAAAAGACATAATACCCGACTCTAGGCTTGAATAGAGCGTCAACTCAAATGACAAAAGCGATGATAGCAGTGATTGTTACTAATGAGACAGTTCTTCTTATCACTGCTTAAAAATGGGCTTTTTATCCGAATATGTGCGCTCTATATATATATATTCTTCAAATGGCAGCTCTTTTTCATAGTTTGTTCGCCAATACTATGAAAAAAATCGAGAGATCAATGAAATGCGAGTTTGCTTTAGTTGTGCGCTCACTGTATAAAGAGATAGAACAAGAAAAACACAACTGCACTGAAGGAGAGAGAGAGGGAGAGAGAAAGAAAGAGAGAGATGAGTAAATCGATTTACAGTTAGGAGGGCTAACAAAATATCAATAGAAGAGTGAAGTAAAGGCTAAGATTTGCCAAAAGAAAAGACATAAAGACATTGAAAATATGAAATTTTATTTGTTTGAATGGTTTGAATGCCTGTTTCGCTGTTTTTGTTGGCGACACAGACTTACACTGCCTTTTGGTCACTGGCATCACATATGCTCTATAGAAAGTCTGCATTGGATGGCATATAAAATATGAGGCCCGTAGGCATACATATCCCAAACTATATAACTGTTGGCTTTAGACTCATCTTTGCGCTGGAGAAACATCTCTCTCCTCTTTCTTCTCTCTCTCCTCTCTTTTTCTCTCTCCTTCCCTCTCTTTCTCTCTCCTTCTCTCTTATTCTCTCTAAACGACAAATCGATGGACGACTGCTATAATGTTGGAAAGGATAGAGTATTGAAGCGATACTGACATATAGTTTGCGCTGAATTTATATTATATGTAACGAATAGAATATGGGAATCACTGCCATCACTGAATCCATACAAACAGTATTGAGAGCACTGAGAGAAGTAGAGCACAAGTCGCTATCGAGGGACGAATTTTAACAGATGTTTTCAAGAGTGAGCCCATTGTACCGACAGATGTTTTCCCTGCAATACTTGACTATAAGGCCTCACAATTCACACAATACGACACAATCGGCTAATATTATCAAATCTAATCAATTTTAGATTCAAATTAAATGGGAGTCAGCGTTCAGTTCCTTATATTAACCAAAAATATTTGTTGTTCGTAGAGATGATGCTCTGATAATCTCAATGAACTCTAACCGCAATCGAACCTATAATCAAATGCTAGAATCTGTGAGTCCTTTGTCTTAGAGTCAGCACTTCTTTATCGTCTAAAATCCATTAGTGGTCTATCAGTCACTGTCAACGGGGGGCCAAACATACAAAAAATATAATTACGATTTGTTTCGAAGTGGGATTTGCGTCCTATTCTAATACCACCACTACTTGTTTACTGTAATACTCGATACAACTACTCGACTATCAAACGAACCACTGATTGAACTATGAAGTGATGCTTCTGATTGAGTCAGCAAAGACTCTACTCTACTTCACATTAGACTAACTCTACTCGACAATCATCACAAACATCATTGACATCATCCACATTATCCCGAAGTGACTCTTATAGCGAATCAATGGATAAAAGAAGAAAATTATGAAAAAAAAATAAAACCATAAAAAAGTTTACCAAAAAAAGTAAGAATTGGAATACAATCGGAGTTTTCTTTATTTTATTCATTGATATCTCTATAAATGTTTCGATTTTTTCTTCTATTGTATTGTATTTTCGGAGCAAACGATAAGTTTTGTAAGTCTGTGAGACTGGTATTGATTAGTGATGTCGAACACAAATATAGAGACAATGTGTGTCCCAATGTGTTACTCGACTGACATCAGTCTCCGATACAGTTGTGAAGACTCTCTTTTTCTGTAGTTGTGTTTGTATTGCGTTAAATGGAGTGCTTATTGATCACAACCTAATGGCAGTTATGGGACTCCAACACAACAAATAAGACATTGCAATCCACTAATAATATGAATCGACAAAAACTATGTGACAATCATTTGCGCCGACCCTTAAGACTAACAATACATCTGTCTGTCAATCGGAAAACCTCTTTGTCTATAATCTCAGAGAATAAAATGATAGCCATTCTGATCGTAAGACCACTTTTCGTACTGAATCTCTTCAGTGATTAGTTAGAAATTCAATTTACGTTTCAATTGTCACTTTTGTCACCATTTCTTCAATTGACTAATTCTTTGGAAACTAAATAATTCGTTTACTTAAATCAAAAGTACAAATATTTGACTCACTTTTCATTTATTTTTACTCAAATCAAGACTTCTTCCATAAGAACTCTATCTTTTGAAAAAAAGAAGAAAATCAATAATTCTAGGAATTATCACAAATTAGTTCACACTTCAAGAAATACCGAGTGATGACTAAAAAATAAAATAAAAATTTAATAACATTTTAATATAAATCCAAAGCTTTTAAAAACATAAAAGAGATTATAATGTAATGAAATTTATGTCTATTAATAATTATTAATTAAATAATTTCATTACATTTTCTACTACTTATTGACTTATTTTCAATTAATTAATTATTTTGTGAATATTTTTAACAAGCATATTCAAACAAACTTCTTATTTTTGTCCTTGAATTAGTTTAAACAAGGTACATATTCTAATATAAACCTTTTATTTAAACAAAACAAATAATATTTTATTTTTCTATACTTTGTTTAACATATTTTTATGTATTTCTATAAAATAAATTTTTATTTAAACTGAATTTAAATTGAAGTGTTTGAAGGCCTTTAAATTCTGTCCAATTTATTTGTTTGTAATAAAATCTTAGAACTAAGCTTTTTTTCATATAGAAATTCGTATAAAAATGATCATGGTATTATTTTGAAGGTCTGATTTTCAAATTTTCATGACGAAATATCAGCTGCTTATGACCATGGACATTTGAAATATAATCAATTTCAACGAACAGCTTTATATGATTGAAGAGTAATGAATCATTGGTTTAATTGAATAGACTTCAAATGCTAAGTCTTTTCATCTAAATTGATTATAAATTGCTCTTGCA
>JAQFZL010001316.1:0-10804 GCA_034695685.1 Galumna lanceata | reverse complement strand
TTTTTAACTCAATTTTGTATAATTGTAAGCAAAGAAAAGCTTGAATTTTCAGTTTAATGTTAAATTTGATTCGAATTGAAAAATGTTTATCAAAAGAGCGGCATTAATAGAGTAATTATAGGTTCAAATTATTGTTTCAAATTTTTTCAAATATATCCCTCAAAATCAATATATTCTATGACTAATATTTTCAAATCTAATGAACACATTCTTTGTCTCAAATGATCGCTTCAAACAATTCACTTGTTTTGCAATATTTGTTCCCATAATCTGAAGTCGAAATGTTTTTCAAGTTTTAATCGATAATGTTTTTAATACAAATAATAATGAATTACGAAATAGTTATCAGAATTCAATAATTTCACCAGTATTTCAGTGAAAGCCTCTGATTTTGAAGTGGTTTTCCAACAAAAATCACGATAAGATACAACTCAGACGGAGACACAAATGGGTGTTTTTATTTCAAGAATCGGAATCCAGGATATAATGCCATAAATGGTTATATACTTTTAGTTGAGTTGACACTTATCTCTCAATTTGCTTAACTCATATCTATCACTACACTAACAGTCATTTTCATTGTCTCTTAAGTATATAATATTTTTATATATCATCTAAGGAACAATTTAACAGAACATTATAACAGAACTTCACAAATATTTAATTTTTTTTGCAATAAATCCTTCCTCACAAGCGCTCAGATAGAAATCAAACAATTTATATATTTTTAACAAACAGATAGCGTATCTTCTCAGAGTTTTCCATTTTCTAATCTCTTTCTCTCCCTCTCTCTAAGTTGTTCATCGCACGGATTGAAAAGTTCAAATTCCTCTACCCATATCGACGTACGTTTCTTAACATTTACATTATGCATCAATTTCATCACCTTTAGGTTCACCACAAAAATTATTTTCTCAACTTTACGTCGTAATACATTTCATATTGTTTTCATATCTTTCAAATGAAAACATTTCTCGCATTTGAACTCATACTTATTTATTTACCTTTGATATGTGCCATCACCACCTGAAAAGGTATTTTATCCAATGTCATCCTGTACACAAATGTCACAAGGGACACAAAGTCTGAAATTTCTTATTTTCACTTGGTAGATCCTGTGTAGTCTGATTAAATTTTAATAAAATATTGAATTCAGGTTTTTTTGTCTCAACTTTTGTGTAATGAATAGGTTCATAATAGAAAAGTTTCAATAAGTTTAAAAAGTCAGATTGTTCATTTCAATATCATTTGCAGATTTTCGCTATATATTAGTTTAAATCTAAGTCACTTATTTGTTTGACTCAACAATAATGACTTTAATATAAAAAAAGAAATTAATGTGTTATTTAAAACGAAAATAAGAAAAAACGAATTAACAATTATTTTCTTTTAAATTACAAATAATTATAATATGAATATGATTAATGAAAGTAATAAAAATAATTTTAATATTAATACTTGTGCTCTTAAGAGTATTTCTCTTAAAAGGGCTGTAACTTTTGTTCACGTTATTGATATTATAAATTGAACATTGAACTTTGAACACAAGAATCAAATTGATCATACTTTATAACTTCTGGCAACTGATCTCTAGTTTTGAGTTTTGGCTTATTTGGAATTTGAAGTTAAAACAGATGTCGTGACTATCAGACAGTTCTTCAATATTGAGGTTTAGTATTGAGTTCTTCATCAAGGAATGATAGAAAGGAAGGTTTGGACCGTTTTTCAGTCAAACTGAAAAATTTTCTAGTCTATATGGAATCAAATAAATTTTACTAAGTTGATAAAAATTAGTAATAGTTAAGTTTAATTTTTTTTCAAAATAATTTTTGTATTTATTTTTGATTGTTAAAGCCATTGGATTATATTAATAAAAAATAATTTAATCATATTATCGTATTGAAAAAACTGCAATAACAATCCCATTCAACAAAAGAAGATCATGTTGAGCCAAAATTGTTCATTTCTAATTCACCAAAAGCATTGTCTAGAATAATTATGGGCTCTCTGAGAGGTCTTGTATAATTTTCATCAAATTGTAGTGGTTAGAATTCAAACACGGTGAAGCTAATTATTGGAATATTAATGAACAAAAAACTTCAAATTTAATTATAAATTAAAGCATTAATTCATTTAAAAAATTGTTTTTACTAGAAACCTTTATTATTATTTTTTGTTTAGATTGTGGGTCTTATCCCAAACCTTGGGTACCAACCCCTACAATTTGATGAAAATCATACAAGACCTCTCAGAGTGCCCGTAGTTACCTTTTACCATGTCAGACTGACATTGTTAGTTATTTTTGTTGTTTTTGAGATGATATTTAATTAAGACTTTAAATCTTTGAAATAAAAAAATTACTTTATATGAAATTTTATTCAAAAGGTAATATTTTTAAGTATTTTATGAATAAAAGTTAGTAATTAAATAATTCAATTATCCCTGATCATTATACTCAAGTTTATTCCATTTTTAGGTGAAAGAGAAAAGAGTTTAAAATTGAGTTTTAGTCCATCGATGGGTTCAGTCTTATCGCTGACTATTAAACGGTATTTCAATAGAATTTGTGATAAAATTAATTTAATTTCCAAAATAGTGAACCGCTTTCCGGGACAGAGACGAGGGCCGACACCAAAGGGTTGGAACACAAATGGATTTATGGCTTTCAAATTGTCTGATCCCATGAAACGGTCCGGTTTGAAGTGGTTGGGATCAGACCAGAACTGTTGGTCGCGATGTAACTGAAACATAGGAACCCTTATGTCCACTCCTTTTGGAAGAGTTATCGAACCGTATTTATAGTCAGATTCTGGGGAATGACTTATGAATAAAGGGTCGGTCGGGTATATACGAAAGGCCTCCAAAATGACCGCTTCAGTGAATGTCAAGCGATTCAGTACTTCATAATTGATTTGTCCGTTATTTTCAAAAGTGATAACCCTTTGGACCTCTTCGTAGACCTTTTCTTGTATTAGTGGGTAATTGACTAAATGGTGTACAACAAATGCCAGGTTATTGGCGGGACTCTCATAGGCGGCCTCATCGATGCCAATGGCGTTCGCTATTATCTCTATTTTAGCCAATGATTTGTCTTTTGATTCATTAATTCTTTCGGCCATTAATTCAATGATGTCTTTGTGACTATTTTTAACTTTTGTGTCAATTGTTTCAATACGTTTGTTGACAATGGCTTCGATGGACTTCCAAAGTGTCAGATCACTCGTCAGTTGGAAAAAGTCAGAGACCTTTTCACACAAATCGCGGATCAAATTAATAATTATTGAAAACTCTGGAAAACAAAGTAATAGTGAGGCCAACATTTCACTTGTTTTGGCCGAAAGTGTTATTCTGTGCGCTTCTATCAGTTTGTTTTCATCCGTATTAATCTTCTGTACTCCAGATGTGATACCGAACGCACATCTGTGTATAGTATCCATAGTTAAGGCCTCAAATATCCGGTAAATATTGAACTCTTGTCCAGACTTAGAGAACGGCTCCAAATTAGTTAGCATTTCATCCGTACATAACTTTATAATCGGAATCATAGACTTGAGTTGAGAAGAGCTAAACCACTGACTCATTGATTGACGCATTCGTTTCCAGCGATAGGCGTTCACTCGATTTACCTAATGAACACATTTCATAATTTGTTCTAGGTTATAATTATTATTAACCTAATATAGTATTAAATTTAAAAAATAAATAAGATTTTATTTACCTGTTGATGAAACTTCCAATTGCGGTAAAGACCTCCTGGAATAACATATGGTCTGTTAAAGAAGTGGTTGAACTCTTTAACCTGGATCAGTTTTAAAAGATCCGGGTCTGTGACCACAACGAATGGTTTGGCGCCCAAATAATAGCCAAATATTGGGCCATATTTTTGTTTCCATCGATTGAAACACTCATTATATCCATATTTATAGTATTCACTCATATTTCCTATAATTAAATGAGGTTTTGGTCCGGGAATACCACACCTTTCCAATAGTGTCATACGTTTAACTCTTTGATAGTACCATGCTACTATAATAACCACAACAATTATTATGAAGAAAATCATTTTAAAAAATAAAGTAAAATTTTATTTTGAATTTTGTTTAATATTTTCATGAAATGATTGACAATAATCTTATGATTTAAGGAAAATATTTGAACACTTATTTAGAGGAAGTTTAAGAATAAACATCTTTTATCATAACTTAGACAACGATATCAATACTTAATATCTTTGAGTTATTTTTATTGGTGTTATCGGTCTTCACATTCGATATAAAGTGAATATTTATATATATTTATAGACATCTATTTTTGAAATGTTGTGTTACAGAAAATATCCCGAAAGCATAAACCCTTTGAGACCAGAAAATGTGTTACCTTTGGATAGGTTTAACATATTGAGGATTAATGATAGGAAAGCATATAAAAAATTCATAATTTGAAAATAATCATATATTTTCCTTTAAAATGAGTTGGACTTGTTCAGTTTCAAATTTTATCAATATATTTATTAACTTGGCCTTCTTTGATTATCATTAAGGTAATGTCCTTCATTATATGAAAATAATTATATTTATTTTACATTGATTTTTGTGACATTTTAAATATACAATAATTTATGGGAAAAAAACATATTAACTAAAATGAGATTTAAAAACAAATTATGGTAAAAATTATAGCTGAAAGACCCCCCTCAGAGCCGGCGTGAAGTGCCTGTTTTGATTTGACAAATTTTATTTAAAATTCATGATTATTCAATAAAAATTTGAAATAAGTTATAATTTTGACATTATTATTGAAATTAAGGTTAAAATGGTTTGTTTTGAAGGTATATCTCAACTATTGAAAGAAATTTAAGAACAAAATTGACTAAAAAATTGAAACTAAAGCTTATGATTCATTAATTCAAAATTATTTGCATCAGAATTATTCAATAAATCATTATTTCAACTGAAAACAACAAAAAATGTGATTTTGAATAGTTTTAAGGCTTTAAAAAAAAACTCTTAGACTGAAAATACCTCCCCCTAGAATCGAGCCCAAAATACCACCCAGATAATTTTTTGTAATATTTTTATTTCAATTTTATTTAATATTCAGTTGAATATAAGAAAAGAATTAAAATACTTATAATAAAAAAATTTTGAAAAATATTTATTTTTTTGAAGATTAAGCTTATTTTAAAACAAATTTTTGATTAAAATAATAATTAATGTAATTAAATGTAAGTGAGTTTTACAAAAATAAAAAAATATTGAAATAAATTGAAATCAATTTTTATTATTCGTTTGGACTTCTCTTTCAGTTTAGTCTCGATTTCATCTTTTGGTGACTCTTTAGTTATCCATTAATCAATAGTTTGAAGGTTTGAGAGTTGGCTCAGAATACCTGCCGTATATATCTATTTAATAATTTTATAGATCTCTTTAACCTCTAATTATTTTTTCTTTAATAAACTTTAGAAAAAAGTGTTCCTCACTATTGATATGAGAAATGTTTATAAATTCCGTTTCATTAATCATCCATTCATTAGAAGAGTCTAATATTTGTGAACAATTTGGTCGTTGTTTGGCATCAAAACTCAACATTGAGTTAATAATATTCACTAATTTATTCCAAATATTTTTATCGATATTTTTGAACATATTTTCTGCCCTATAATTGATTATAAAATAATTTATAGAATTAATTATAATTTACTAATCAATACATACTCTGAAATATTTTTCACATCAAACAAATCAGTTGTCATTTTACCCAAACTATAAATATCTACTTTAGGGCTATAATGGGAAGCATTCATTTCAGGTGCCATATAATCAATAGTTCCCATATTGTCTGTATGTGTTCTTGTATTGTCTTCAGTAAATTTTGCTAAACCAAAGTCACATAACTTTAGGAACCGTCCGTTTTGAGGGTTTTTACGAATTAAAACATTAGTGGGTTTGAGGTCTCAATGCATTATTGGAGGCTTTAATTCATGTAAGTATTGGACGCATTCCAACAATTCTTTAAACAAATGACAACTAATGAAATACTCGACACAATTCATCGATTCGTCTGATTTTCTTTCATAGAAATCATGTTTTTGTATAATAATAGTCTTGAGATTATCTGAACACAACTCCATTTGAATACAAAAATAATTGTTTTCAATCCAATGGTCGAAATACTGGACCACATAATCAGAATTGCATTTCGATTGAGTTTTCACTTCTCGATACAACTCTTCTTTTAAAAATCCAAAAATTTCTATTAAAAGATATTATTAGGAAAAAATAAATTAAAACTTTAGAAAAAATTCAAATAATTTAAAAAATAATAATAATTACTTAAATTGATTTTCTTTATCGCAAATTCTTTGTTGAAAATATCCATTACTTTGAAAACTGTGCCAAAACTTCCCGAACTTATTGTTTCAATTATAGGAAATAACTTTTCCAAAGGATTTTTAACATTTACTCGAATAAACTTTTGAAAATAGTGTTCATCACTAATATTATTATCAATTATCCATTCATTAGAAAAGTTTAATATTTCCAAACAATTTGGACGTTGTTTGGGATCGTTAGTCAACATTGAGTTAATAGTATTCATTAATTTATTGAATTTGTTTTCATCAATATTTTTAAATTTATATTTTGGGCTAAAAATTGAAAGATTTATAAATTAATTCAAAAAACATTTATAACTTCATTAGACATACTCTTTGTCTTTGATATCAAATATTTCTAAACCAATGATTCCGAGACTCCAAATGTCGGCTTTTATATCATATTTTGATTTATTTAATACTTCGGGTGATATATAATTAGTATTTCTAACATATGTTTGAAAAGACAATTCATTTTCAATAAACTCTGTTATAATAAAGTCTGATATTTTGCAAATCAAATGATTGTTTGAATTTCCGATTAAAATATTCTCTGGTTTTAAGTTTAAGTGAATAATAGGTTTAGGTTTAAATGAATGCAAATAATTAAGAGCTTCTGTTATTTGACGAAAGATTTCACACGAAATGTAATATTCTGTGCAGTTTAGGGCTGAGTCTTCACTTCTGTCAAAAGCTTTGGGTTTAATATTCAATATATTTCTTAAATTGTCGTAACAGTAATCCATTTGAATGTAAAAACTGTTGTTTTCAATCCAAGAGCTGTAGATTTGAACAACAAAATCACTCTTTATTTCAGCCATAGATTCGACTTCTTTAGCAAACTTTTGTTGATTTTGTTTAAACTTTTCTGTATTTAAATACTTATTAATTGTAATAAAAATATATGAAACTCACCGGAACTTAAACTTATACTTTTAATGGCATAGAATTTATTATTTATATTATTTAAATATTTATCAACTGATGCCAAAACACCGGAACCGATATAAGAGTCAAACACTAGTGATTCACTCTTGAGATTTGGTTTAACAACTATTGACTCAAAAGTAGTCCCGTATTTCTCCCGATAGAACTCAAATAATGATTTTCTCTCTGTTTTCTCGAATGTATTTCTAAATATTTTATAAATCCATTGTTGAGTTACAACACAACCGACTGACAACTCCTTCCCATAAATAGGTATTGAATAAAGAGATAATATTATTGATTCAGTTTTGCTTTCCATTAGTTTTGGAAACTTTTCATATAATTCTAAATTGTTTTCCAAATATTTTCCACAAAAATAAAGCCTTCCCTCAGATGTGAGGAAATATGTGTTATTAAAAGTCATACAAATAGAGATGACGTCTGATATAATATCAATCATTTGTGGTTTATATACCCATTCTTTCTTTCCAATGGGAAGACCCAACTGATGGAATTCATTATAACCCCAACTGAATACTTTTCCATCAGTTGTCAGAGCAAATGATGAACAATAGGCACAGAATATGTTACTGATATTAAACTGTGAAAAGTGAACCTGAGTTGGAGTACAAATATTTTCTTCTTTTGTTTTTCCGCACCCGAGTTGTCCCCAAACATTTCGACCCCATCCCCAAACACTACCATCAGAGCACAGAACCAAAACATGACAATTGCCACAACTAACCTTGATCACTTTTCTTTGCTAATATAAATTTAAAACTAATATTTAATTTAAGTTAATTTCTCGGAAAACATCATAACTAACATCCGGTATATCTATAAGTCTTGGTGTTAGGAAATGCTCAAATAAGTCACTTCCCAACTGTCCCGAACCATTCCAACCAAATCCATATAACTTTCCCTCACTATTGATAGCTATAACAAAGACGTATCCAATGAAAAAACTTTTAATCTTTTTGTTCCTCAATTGTGTCAACTCTTGAGGGCTGTCCACAGGTTTGTTGTGACCGAAACCACAAATTCCTTTAAAATTATTACCGAAAGAAAAAACTTTGTCATAACTTGTGATAAACAATACGTTCACTTCGTTTCTGTCATAAAATACATGAAATAATTTTATTTTTTGTTTCAATTCTTCACTTATTTGTTGACATTTAGGGAATCCATCATAACTTTGTGACATTTTTTTTCAATTAAATGATATTTAATTTAGTCTCGACTTTAATATTAATAACCATTTGATAAAAAGTTGTTATTTTCACTTAAATAATAAAACTTTTATTCAAAATTTTAATCAATAATTTATAGATTTTATTAAAAATATTTTATATTAATATGAGATAAATCTATAATTAAGCCTAATATCAATTAACCTCTGGTCACTTATACTGATATTCAACTGATAATTAGGAATATTTTAATAACAAATTATTACTCTTTTAGTTGATATTCTCACGACTCGTAGTTTTAGTAGTCGTATACAAATCACTATTGATTTGAATATAAAGTTTGTGTTTTCAATGTTTTAATCAAAACAATTCTTAGAATTTAATACACTTCGGCCTCTATTTAGGCAAATCCCGATTTCGGTACATGAATTTTGCTACACCGGTGGCACCTATGGAGCTGTAACGTTATAGTACCCGATTTAGGCAAAACCTCGGTTTAGGATAGGCTATATCAGTGCACGTGTAATACTTTTAGTGTTTCGATATAAGCGAAACGTAAAACAAACTGTAAATTATTTGATAAAAGTTTTAAACATAAGTCACAATAATCTAAAACCAAGAAAAGTAAACATTTTTATTTGAATTTGAAATAAAAAGTAATTGAATTATTTGATAATAAAACTCCTGTCAAACACTATATCAATCAAGAGAAAAAAGACTTCATTCAGATATAAAAAACCATTGATTAATAATAATTATTTTTTCATTTTTTGTATTTCAACTTCAATCTTGGTTTAGCCGAAATTTGTTTTAGGCCCCGGGTTTTGGCTGCACCAAACGATTGCCTGAATCGAGGTTCAAATGTATTTATTATATATCAGAATTCAATTTATTTCAATTCAAAACCTGAAACAAACATGAAATTCAAAATTATGTTTTAACTAAAAAAATATATAATGATAATAATGTAGTCATCCTGTTTTGTAATGAAAATACTTTACTTGATAAATCATACTATTCTAGGTCTTTCTAATATGTTCTTTAGTTTCACTTAATGTTTTGCATTCCATTAATTGTTTATAACTAGAATTACATAAATTTAATGTATATCTGTTACTAAGTTGTAGTATATCTTTGCTATATGTGTGCACACTAAGGACTGAAAGGGAATCCCGACTCCCACGGGAATCCCGTAAATTCCCACTCCCGCGATATTTTTAACGGGAATGGGAGCCAAATTTTTTTCTACGGGAGGGAGTGGGAATCCCGAGGCTATTGCGGGAATGGCGGGACTCCCGTAAAGAAAATACTTAACATGAAATCAATAGAAACGTTAAAAATTTTCATAAAAAAAAGAAAATTATTATATGTATTGAAATAAAATTCTAAAATTACAAATTAAACTTAATTTAAACAACATTTGATTCAATTATTTTCTTATTAATATTTAAATGAATTTATAATTTTCATGCTCATGCAAATTTATATCACTTTTACTGTATCAGTATGACATTTCGGGAGTGGCGGGAGTGACGGGAGTCCCGTGGAAAACAAGTCACGGGAACGGGAGTCCCAAAATTTTTCAGCTCGGGATTGGGAAGGAACGGGAGTGAGAATTTTTGAAAATTACGGTCCTTAGTGCACACAATGTCCTGAGTTTTTAATATGTAATATAAAATTATCTTGTTAATAAATGTTTGTGACTACCAATTATGATGCTTACAATAACATGAGGATTAAATATAAAATTTAATTGAATATGATATCAATGTTATACTATTAAGTTAACTGAAAGTAATCTATTGATAAACATTATGTTTTAAATACATAAATATTTATAACTTATTATATAATTTAAAACAATTTGAAATAATATAATATTTTTATCAAAATTTAAATATAAAATAAACTGAAGTTTTATGTTTATAAAGAGATTTTGTGTCTAACAATAGCTTTATATTTTTGATTTGAAAATAATTAAAATGTGATTTTTGTAATATTTTATTTAAATAATTATATTTAATTTAATTGTTCATGTTCATTTGCAGCTGTATATAATTCATTGAACTTTAATCAAGCTCATTTTTATACGAATATTATTTCAAGCATATAAAAATGGTTTTCTTCTTATTTGATTTTTTTAATCAAGCACCTAATTGTATATGTGTAAGAGCATTGCTACTCTACCTTGATGATTAACAAGTTGAGTAAAGCATTCTTATATTTCGTAATTCATTTTACTTTTTTTTTTACTTTTATGTAATATTAATGAATAAACAAATAATTAATTTTTTTTGAAATATTTTAGAAAATA
>JAQFZL010001315.1:0-10806 GCA_034695685.1 Galumna lanceata | reverse complement strand
GTTTTATCAAAGGATGACTCGGATTAGAAATCCCCAAATATTGATAATTTTTATCTTCGAGAATATCGGAGTCATAGATCGCGAGCTTGACTTTCTTTTCCTGTCGAGGCCTAAGCCTTACGTCTTCGATGACATGTGCGTAGCGATTGTCGTCACCATCAGAGGTGGTTTCGCACTCAGGGTCGAAATGGCGTCTCCTATAAGCGCCCGACGATTCAGGAGAAGGGAAAGGGTTAGTCTCATATTCTGTTGTGTTTCGGATCCTCTTTTTAGGCATTCCTCCGTATTTTTCGTAGGGAGTGATAGGAAATGTCGAATAGGAAGTTGACTCTATTTTCTCGCATTCTTTTATATTTCGATGTGCGACTCGAGCCAAGTCGAGGAGTTCATAGATGTGAGGACTGGAATAGGTATAGATGTGACCTATCGATGGCGAGACGATAACTCCAGCTTTCGTCATATATTTGATGTCGAGAATGAGAGTCGGTTTTAAATTGTCGATAACCGCGAGATTTACTTTAACTCTTGTGGTGTCGAACTCAATATTGACGTCTAAAATCATATACTTAGGGGTATGGGTCGAGCCATCGAAGTTATGGCAAGTTCCTAGGTCATAATTTGACCAAGTTACATTTTTCAGAGTCTCTGCGAACTCTGCGTTGACGGCGGATACCATACTTCCGGTGTCGAGCATTGCGATGGCTATGGAGTCCTCGATTTTAACTTTCATCGTCGGAGAAGAAATAAGTGGACTTCTATTCCTTGAAATCCAGTTTCCCTGAAGTGGCGGATCGGGACTCGCCGTCCATCCATTGATTACAGTTTCTACTTTTGCGTCGACTCTTCTTTTCGCCATTAATTGTTCTAAAGTCTTCGTTTTTGAGTCCTTTTCGTCGACTTTCGATTGATTTGATTTCACCGGATTTATAGTCAGGAATTGACTCAAATTTTCTTCGATTTTATCATTATTTTCGGCGATTAAATCACTTATATTTGATTTAAAGTCGACCTTTTCTACAAATGTTGGTATTAGCCGTTGAGTCGAAGTCTTTTGTTGTTCCTTCGGCTCTTCTTTTGACGAGTTATTAGTTGTCGAGTACTCAACAGTACAAGTGTTTGTCGTCTTTGGAATAGTTTGGTTTTGCTGATGAGGCGGCGGCTGTTGAAACTCTTTAGTACCCTTTCGAGCCTCAACTGCTCTCTTGATTTTGTCGAAGTCCTTGGGTTTGGGGCATTCATATGAATAATGACCAAGGTCGTCGCAATTAAAACAGATTTTCCTGAAGCCATATCCTTCGTCTCTATTGTAGTTCCGATTTGGAGGTCGTCTATACTCTTTAAGAGGAGGTTTTCCACCGGCGGCCCCTTTAGAATTGTCGAGAGGTGGTTTTGGAGTTGGATTTACAGGTCTTGGATATCTCTCTTTGGGTCGCAACGATTCCTCCATTTGGACGAAGAGTTTAATTAAGTCGTGAATCTGAATATTGTCGACAACTTTATCTTTGAATCGATTACTGAATAAACCAGTTCTCAGTATTTGAACAAAAGCTGAGTCATCGATATTAAGGTTTCCTTTTTTCTTCAAGTCTTGGAGTCGTAATACGAAATCTGACGGGAGTTCGTCTTCCCTCTGTTTTGCCGAATAAAACTTACAAACGAAGTCTTGTGCAGAGCTCGCGGGCAGGTATTTAAGTCGAAAACTATCTTCAAAGGCACTCCAGTTCATGCCTTCGGCTTTTGTGGCGTCAAACCATACTTTCGCCTTTCCCTCCAATTGGTGGGGAATTAAATCGACTTTTGTCTGTGGAGTCCAATGATTAACAGTTGTGACAGAATTAAATTTTTCGAGGAATTCGAAAGCCTTATCCTTTTCGCCATCAAAAGTGGGAACTGTGAGTCGAACTCCTTGTACTTTTCGGGGGGTCTCTTGGATTGGAGTTTGAGTCTCTCCTCCCCCTATGAATGTCGAATGGCGTCCGGCGATTGCCTGTGCGATGGCCTGATTGCTGGCTGCGAGTTGTTGAACAACATTTGCCAGTTGAGAGGCTACGCCCCCGTCATTTAGACGAGAATCCGGGGCTGATGTGATAGGAGTTGTATTCGGGAGTCGAATGTCTCTATTAATAGGGTTTTGAATATCGGTCTCCGAGTCCTGAGTTCGAGTGTTTCGCTCATTTGCGAGTCTTAGTCGTCTTCTCTCTTCTTGTTGGCGAAGACGCTCTCGTCTGCGAACGCTGTCTGAGGAATGAATTGAAGCGTTTCGACTGCTATGACTCGTTCGGGAGTCGGAATGACTTCCGCTTCTTGAACTCCGATTCTCTCCTCTTCGACGCCATTCTCTGATTCTCTCAATTTCTTCAGCCGTTGGTTGTATTGAGGCTACACTTTCTGTTCTTTCTGTTGAATGTTGAGTACCGCCGACTCGAGGTGTCGGAGTTCTTTCTCTTGATTGTCGAGTGCTGTCGACTTGAGGTGTCGGTGGAGTCCTTCCGGTTCGCCCCCCGCCGCGATTGTCGACATATTGGTTGTTGTAGTCCATGGCGACTATAATGTCGTCATTTCTCTTATCCTCGAAATAACCAAGGTGTTTTGATTTAGGATTTTGTGTTAATTCTTTGATTAAAATAATGTCTTCGATATATTTCTTGAATTTTTCGGTTAAAGTGTCCGACTTTACCTCGATTTTGGGTTTTCCCTCAATCGTCGATTCAATCTTTGACTGATCTTCGCCTTCAATTCGATGATTATCTCTCTTTCCTCTGAGATCTGACTCTTCGTCTGCCGAGTGAATGCAGTGCGAGGACTCGAACGAGTCGACCGTCACTACGGGCTGACCATCCGCTCTATTACCGATCTTCGACCCAACATTAACGGAGTTTTTAATATAAACTCCGGACCCCTCCGGAAGAGTCTGGCCTCGGCTCGAAACAGGCATCGACCGACCCCTTAATGTTGGCCCCGACAGATACGCGGCTAATAGACCCGAACTGATCCCCAAAACTCCAGACAAGTAGTCTCTCAGCGAGAGGTTGAATAAGGCGGAGCCTGCGTTCTCGAGGTTATACCCCGGCGCCAGCCACCAGATAATAAGGGGTATTATTGAATTGGGGGCACCCCTTGTTTTCCGGGAGTCGAATATATTACTCCAGAAATCGGGCTCCTCTTCGACGGGCATTTGGGCCTCCATTTGGCCCCAAAAATGTCGACAATTCGCGAAACAACTTATTATCGACACAATTATCGACAAAACCCTTAATTTGAGGCAAAAAAGATTAATGAAAGTCGAGATATAAGACATTATTTAAAGAAATACAAAAACTGTTTATTTAAAGTCGAAATTAACACAAAATTAAGTAAATTATTAATTAAAAAGTTATCACAAAAAACATGTGCTTTCCATTAATCGACTGAAAAGATCGACTCTTCTTAGACTTTACTCGAAGAGTACTTACGAATAACTGAGGTTTTTAGAGATCGAGAGTAGCGGTTGAGATGAGATGACCGCTGACTCCGAGTTGGCTAAACCTCACCTCTTGTCGAGTTGTGAGAGAAGTTCAGTCCTAATGACTGAACTTATAGTCGATTTATCATTCATTTCAGTCGATTTTAACACTAAATTAAAGGTAATTAACTGTCGATTAAAAAACTGTTTAACATAATTGTCGACAAAATAATGATTAATAATAAATCGGTTAAATAATTGTTTATAAATAATAATTATATAATTAAATAATAGTAATAATTAAATCAGTCGATGAGTCGTCTGTTTATATGAGTGTCTAATCGACACATCGACCATCGATTGTATGTTTACACATGACGTCAGGGGAACCCTATTTCACCCCCCCGTCATCAATGTCGGGATCTCTTTGAGGACCGGCATTGCGATTGTGGTCGAAGAGTAAGTCGAGTCCAAGTGGTGTTTGTTCGTCATCAGACTCGCGATGGGTTTCTTTTATAGCCTCAATCGCGATGTTTCGTCTCTTCTTAGGGATAATTATTCGGAACTTTACTTCTTCGCCGTCACTCTCGAAGTCGATTAACTCGTTTTCCACCCCTTGAGTTGATTGGGGTTTCGGCGAATCACTTCGCGGTTCTTCAGTCGATTCCGACAACAGGTCATCGATTTTGAGTCGGTTTTGTTCTTTAGGTTTCAATACTTTGATTTGTTGTTCGATAGTCACGGGTTTGTTAACCCAAGGGTTCCAATCCGTGAGTTCCTCAGTTATGACCTTTTGAGTCCTATGATCTGTTCTCAGTTTTTCGAGAAAAGGGTGTAATTTAAGGCCCTTTTCTTTACAATAGGCTTCTTGTTTGTCGACGACTGCCATCGCGAATTCCGCCAATTCCTTCGTATAATACGAGCCTTTGTTGGTGTGAACCCTCTCATTACGTATCGGTTCGACTCTTTCTTCGAAACGAGGATTTTGTCTTAATTCGTCGATTGTGACGACAAAAGATTTTTCGACACTTTTAGTGAAGACATCGGTATTTAAATATTGATCGACATCTGAGTAATACGAGGGGACGATATTGAAGATCATCCCATCTGTGATATCCCAGTCGCCGATGAAATTATTAAGAAAAACATTTCTTCGATTATCGTTATCCGACGGTTCATATTTGCTTCGAGTGATCACTTTGTGTTCGAGTGTCACTAATTTATACATTCCCTCTTTAAGGCCTGTTAGGCGTTCCACTTCTGAAAAGATTTCGTCGGTAAAGCCTTTATTTCGGAAAGCGCTTCTTTTGATGTCGAAGAAGTGTTTAGTAAATCCATTTTAAAAGGCGAGACTTTTTTCGGATTCCGGGTTTACTACTGCCGGAAGTCTTCTACTCGAAGATATCATTCCGAAAGTCCTTTTTGAGAGGTCGACATTCATTTCCTTTTGAGTCTCTTCGATGATATCTGGTCGACAATACGCGAGGGCCGACATAAGGAGTGCTGCCAAACGATTTTCTTGCTCTTGTCGTTGACACCCGACAGCCCACGACATCGTGTGTTGGAGATGTGGTTTCTGAAGAAAATTGATATAATCGTAGAACTGTTGTCTATTTTCGATGTGTGGCAGAAGGGGGTGCGGATCGAAGTCGATGGCAGAGTATATCTTCTGTTGTGAAGTCGGACTTACGCCAGGAGTCGATGTCTGAGGACTAATAGTTTTCCGTTTTTGTCCTCTATTTTCAGTCAATTGTTCGAAGACTCTCCTTTTGTAGTCTTCAAACTCTTGTATTTTATGACATAAAAGAGTCTCGTATTCGTCTGAAGAGTTTTTTTCTTTAATCCAATTTTGTGTCATTTCTTCTAATTGTCGACTCAATTGTTGATTGTTTTCTTCGAGAGTCGATACCCGAAGACTGAGACTTTGATTGGCGTCTCTGAGATTATTGATGTCTTTTTCACGCGATTTTAAGAGTTCCGACTGAGTTGTTATCAATTGATGGACTAAAGTGTCGGTTCCTTCCGATTCCTTCGACATTATTGAAGACTTAACGAAATTAACAAAAAGTAATTAAAATAAAATTATTCGAAATTTAGTGAAACGTCTCGAATGACAGCTAACTATTGAATGACTAAATAATTTGAAATAAAACGTAATTAAAACTATGAGTCGACTCTAAAGTAAACTCTCAGCCAATCAGAGGTCGACTAAAGTTTATAACATCTTTAGTGACTTTCAGTCAAATTTATATAAAAATATTGAGTTCAATATTTTACTCGACTTTATAAGTAATTCATATCAAAAGTTTAATCAATTTTACTAATCCATTGAATGACTAGAATACCTTTTCGATGATTTCAAGAAATACTAGGCTAGAGTCGACTATTTTATAGCCAACACTCGACTCTTTATTACATACTTGAAGTATAGTTAAAATAATAGTTAAAACTAATGACAAAGTCTTTAAAGAATTCATTTTCAACTCTGAAACTAAAATTGATTTTCTAAACCCTTTTATACCTATTTTGTCGACTTTTCGTCTGAAAACTACTGGTTTTCAATCGAAGGGACAATTTATTACCTATTGTTTGATATCAAAATTTTCTCTTATCTCTTCTAATGACAAGAATTACTTAATATTTCAAAAGTCGGCTAAAATTCACAAAAATATTTGTCGTAAATAAGGATTAAATAAAAAGTTTTTCGAAATAAAATTAAATAAAAAAAATCAAAATGATATGTAATTATCGATTAGCGTCGGGAAGTGGTTTTCATATTTAGGACTAGTGATGAGTTAGGATGAGTCGTCCTTCACATTCCCAGACGGTATGTCTCATTAGGTTTGTTAGGCGGTGAGCGCAAGGTCTACCTCACGCAGACTCTGTCGACTCCTTTTCTTCAATTTCTTGGATTTCTTAGAAATCCTCACATTTTCTGAGTCGGTTTTAACGACTCTTTCATCAGTTTTTGACTTTAATTCGATGACATGAGGCCACGGGTCTCGAAAAATAGGAATTCTTCCCCTATAAGTCTTATGGACGTCTTTGTCGTATAAAGTCATGTCTGAGACATGGATGTGGACTAAATCGTTGAATCGGTTATTGTTTTTAGTTTTTAATACATAAACATTTGAGTCGAAGACACTCTTTCTGATGACTTTAAACGGACCGTAGAGTCGAGGCACTTGTGCTCCGATATTATAATGTGGAGCTGTTGTTCGCGAGACCATCACTTCACAGCTGAGTGGATAATGTCGTCTCTGAGGGTTTTCTCGATTCCATTTCTCTCGACTCGTCGTCGCTCTAATAGGGAGCCACTCATCGCCTCGATTTGGTGGCATTGTTTCATAGGTTGCCATCGGGTACTGAAGTGGTTTGTAAACCATATGTCGAGAACTGTCATAGATTTCGGTCAACTCGACCGGTGAATAGCCTTTTAGTGGCGGTTCTACGTTGAGAGCAATTCCCACATAATGCTGATTAGGCCTTGAAATCACTTTATAGGGCCCGTATTCGAAGAATTTGTCTGAGATATTGTCCTTAAGGACAACGAGGGAACCGATGGGAATACCTTGGTCCTTTTCCTTCGTCTTATCCACGACTAAGTCTGATAGAGGTATTCGAATTGTGTCTTCTTTGGTCGTCATTTCATTAATTATTTCTGTCTCGTCGTCAGTAACCGCTCTCTCCAAGAGAGGTATTTCAGGTTCGGTCGGATATTGGATTTCATCGACCCGTGAATTATAGATTTTCATTCGAGAGGTATGTCCGATACAGGCTTTCGGTGGCCCTTTTCGAGTGCACACCATATACCTGACGTCAGACATAGGTCTGATCACCTCATAAGGTCCTATCCAGGAATCTTTGAGTTTATCCCCTTTTGATTTACGAAAGTCGGGTCGTTTCAACATCACTAACTGTCCGATACTATAGATAGGAGTTCCTCCCAATTCGAGAAGTCGGCGATTCCTTTCGTTTTGGTTTTCACGAATCGTGTCTCTAATGGTGTTTCTAATTTGTCGAATATTTTCGAGTCGAGTGACTCTTTCTTCACTAATGTTCAGTGTTTGCGATTCGGCCAACACTTCATCGAATGGATAGCGGGCTTTAGATCCCGTGAGGATAAAATAAGGCGTTTCTTGAGTTGTCGCATGACTCGATGTATTATAGGCATAGACTATATACGGGACGTATATATCCCAGTCTTTGTAATCTCTGTCGATAAAAATTGAAAGACTGGTTCCCATATATTTATTATAGTTTTCAGTGATTCCATTGCTTTGCGGTCGATAGCCTTCGGTCGTGTGATGAGTGATACCAAAGGTTTGGTAGAACTCCTTCGCCTCACTGGACGTCAAATTTCTACCTTGATCAGTTATGAGGACTCGAGGTGTCGTCAATTTCAATATGAGTTCGTCTTTGAGGACATCCATAACCGTTGTAGTCGTAATATCGGGCACTGCCTTTGCGATCGAAAACTTTGAAAAAGTGTCGTTAATCGTAACAACATATTTGTTGCCTCGATTCGATTCCGGCGAAAAGGGGCCTAAGATGTCGAGTGACACGACTCGAAACGGCTCTTCGCCGACGACTATATTCTTAGGTAACCCTTCATTTGGTTGATTCGTAGGTTTTCGTCGCTGACATTTGTCGCACGTTTTTACGTGATTTGCGATATCTTTATACATGTTTTTCCAAAAGTATTTGTCGGCGAATTTACGGTAAGTCTTGTCACGTCCTAAATGGCCGCCAAAGGGCGAGTCGTGGTAGGCTTCAAAGAGATGTTTTAATACAGACTTCGGTAAACAGAGTCGAGCGACGTCTGGATCTCTTGCATTATTAGGAATATAATACAAAATACCGTCGATTAGTGCGTGTTTTGAAACTCGTCTTTTCTTCGCTCTTTGAGATATTTGATTGTCTTCGAGAATACTTATGATTCGTTTAAGGGTGGGATCACTCCTCTGTTGGGTTTTAATGTCGACATTCCTAAGTTCATCCATAACTTCTTTGATCTTTTGAACGTCGATTTGATTAACTCGAGTCACTACACATTCGGGTCCACTCTCTGGAAGCTGTTCTTCGTATTTCTCGAGTAGTGGACATCTCGAGAGAGCGTCGGGAGCGCAGTGTTTGACTCCACGTCGATAAACAATTTCGAAATCATAGGTTTGGAGCATTAGACTCCAACGCTCGAGCTTTTCATTAGGGCTGTGCCCTCGAAGTAAAAAACAGAGGGCGTGGTGATCGGTAACCACCGAAAAGTGTCGCAAATAAATATAAGGTCTGAATTTGAGGACGGAGTGGACGACGGCTAACATCTCTTTCTCGGTGACCGAATAGTTCCTCTCTGTTTTCGATAGTGTCTTACTAGTGGTGGCGACATATCCCTCCTTTTTATCGTTTTCATCGAATTGAATGAGAATTCCTGCGATGCCATAACTGCAGGCGTCGGTCTCTATCCGATGTTTTTTTGAGGAGTCGAAATGAACAAGGACAGGTGCTGACATTAATTTCTCTTTTATATGAGTCCACGATTTCATTTGGTCGTCAGTCCATTTGAATTCAGAGGTTTTCCGGAGGAGTCGAGTGAGAGGTTCAGCGACCATAGCATAGGAGGGCTCGTAAATGAATTCTCGAAAATAATTAGAAAATCCCAGAAATTGTTGTATTTCTTTGACGTTTTTCGGCGTCGGGTATCTGTCGATAGTTTTAACTCTTTCCGGATCGGGTTTTATATGTCGATCAGTCACTAAAAAACCCAAATACGAGACTTGAGTCTTAAAGAACTCACATTTTTTTGGGTTGAGTTTAACGTTGTTTTCTCGAAGTCTAGTGAAAGCGATTCTCAGTCTCAAGAGTTGGGTTTCAAACCCTTTTGACATAACGATGACGTCGTCGACATATAAGTAGAGGATTTTCCGGTTTTCTTCAGAAAAAATTTTATTCATTACCCGACAACATGACGCGGGACTGTTTGAGAGTCCAAACGGGACTCTTTTATATTGAAACAAACCATTATATGTCACGAATGCCGTCTTTTCTCGGCTGTCGGGATGAATGGCTATATGCCAGAACATACTCTTGCAGTCGAGAGTCGAGAAGAGGTCGTTACCTCCTAAAACGTCGAGTCCTCCTTTGAGGGAATCCATTGGGTAGTTATCCCTTTTTGTAATCGCATTCAGGGCTCGAAAATTTGTGCAAAAGCGGTGACCGCAGTCTCTTTTTTCGACTATAACCACTGGAAAAGACCATGGCGATTTACTGGGTTCAATAACTCCTTGAGCGTACATGTCGTCAATGAATTCTTTAATCATTTTCTTCTCTTCGAATGACGTCCGATATGGGGTTTTGGCGATTAGTTTGTGGTCTCCGGTGTCGATCTCATGGAAGTAGTCCGGGACTAACCCTATGGTATCGCCCGGAAAGAAAAATGCGTCGCGAAACTCGCAGAGCAGGTCGTCCACCGCCTGTCTTTCACTAATCGATAGTTGAGTCCCTATATTGAAATGCTCAAGGTACTCTTCTCGCCGATTGACAACATCGATGGTAGAGGTTTCGATGGGTTTAGTCGTAGTCAATGGGTGTTCAGCCTCTTCTCCTCTATTACTGTCGATAAACTGTTGTTTCTCGACTTCTTCGAGTTTCTCGTCTTCACTGTATTCCGACTCATCGGAGTCGTCGTCTAATTCATAAATTAGAGCTTTTGTCGATATTTGATTGTTTATTGAGGACTGAGTCGAGACTTGATTAGGTCTAAACCTCTTCAAAATCACCGGTTTAGCCCCTCCTTCGATCTTTAGAGGTTTGAGGGAACGATTAACCAAAAGAGCTTCGAATGGACTCTTCATAACGTCGAAGATTATGTCTTCTTTCAGTTTTATTAAGGGATGACTCGGATTAGAAATTCCTAAATATTGATAATTTTTATCTTCGAGAATATCGGAGTCATATATCGCGAGTTTAACTCTCTTTTCTTGTCGAGGCCTTAACCTCACGTCTTCGACAACGTGTGCGTAGCGATTGTTATCGCCATCTGAGGTGGTTTCGCACTCCGGGTCGAAATGACGTCTCCTGTAAGCGCCCGACGACTCAAGAGAAGGGAAAGGGTCTGTCTCATATTCTGTTGTGTTTCGAATTCTCTTTTTAGGCATTCCTTCGTATTTTTCGTAGGGAGTGATAGGAAATGTCGAATAGGAAGTTGATTCTATTTTCTCGCATTCTTTTATGTTTCGATGTGCGACTCGAGCCAAGTCGAGGAGTTCATAGATGTGAGGACTGGAGTAGGTGTAGATGTGGCCTATCGATGGCGAGACGATAACCCCAGCTTTCGTCATATATTTGATGTCGAGAATGAGAGTCGG
>JAQFZL010001314.1:0-10815 GCA_034695685.1 Galumna lanceata | reverse complement strand
TTTTTCTTCCAATTTACTGCTTTTAGGACCAATTTTTTCCCTTTATTTTTGCCGCTGCTCTCGGGGGAGGGGGGGGGTACCTCGACCAAATCACAGGGGGGGTATAGGGCTATACCCCCCCCCTTGGCCATCCCTGGCAAAATATAAAAGACATCGATTTTAGCTCAAACTTACAGTTTTTAAGTTTAAATTAGAGGCTGTAATTTCAAAAATTCAAAAAATTTCTTTAGTTTTTTAAAGCAAAAATGAAGTAAAAAGGAATAAATAAGCTTTAATTTAATGTAGAATAAGTTAATGAAGCTAGGTATAAGCTAAAAACATCGAAAAACTATATAAAAACCCATTTTTAGACATTTTCAAAATTTTAGGGCTATATCCCCCCTGTCGCGCGGCTCAGGGGGTATAGCCCAAATACCCTTTCCTATCCGAAAGAAAATAGGTACCCCCACGCGGAAGGCGGACCTTGCCCATCGCTGTATGTCAAGAATTCGAGAAAAATCTGTCCGGAGTCCAACCAAGAAAAATACGGAAATTAAGGTGGGATCAGCTTTATATTCAACAACTTTTCGGCTCTCAGGGGATCCCCCCCCCCTAGAAGACATCAATGGTATGAGAGTGATATTTTGGTCTGAAGTTCAGACTTTGAACTCAAAGGAGTATCTAAAGAAGTATCTAAAACTCGCTAAAAATGAGTAAAAACACCGATTTTACGTTAATTTAAGCTAAATTATTGATAAATAGACTACTTTTGATCGAAAGAAAAACTTTATTCATTGGTGTTAAAAGAGGTTAGGGGGTATCAAACTCTAATATTTTGGTATCGGCTCAGGAAGTATTAGGAGGTATTTTTAAAATGGGAGAAAAATTTTAAAATAACTAAAACTCCCTTTATTTTATATCTTTAGTTAAAATAGAGTTATTCATATCGAAAAAGTTTATTAAAAAGAGATTTTCATTTTTTTTTCAGTTTTTTTCCTAAAATTGAGTAATTGCTTCAAAAAGGAAACATTTTTACCGTTGCGCAGTCGAGGGCTATTTTGCCGATTTTTCGATTCTAAAGGGTATTCCGAAATACCTGATAGTTTGTCATCTCGACTACTATTTATCGATTAGAAAACAATCGGTAAATTAGTTTTGTTTTTAGACTTTTTTTTATAAAACAATAGATTCGAAGTTTAATAATAATTATAATATGTTTTAAAACTTTTTTTTTAGAATTTGATTAATAATAAAAATAGATTTCCCTTAAAATATGTTTCGATCAAATGTATTCGAACTCCATTTAAAGCTGACTTTCAATTGAAATAAATTTTATGAAATTTTTATGAAAATAAACTTTTATTTTAAAACATTTCCATTCGTTTATGAAGTATGCATTGAATTGAGTGTCAATCCAAGAGAGAAAAGTGAGTAAATGGAAATAACATTACTATAACAGAATGATGTAATTGTTTCTTGTTACAAGGTTTAGCATGGTAACTCATACCTTTAAATATATTTAAAAGTGGCTTAACTATTATAGATTTCTATTATTCAGTTTAACTCAGTTTTAAATTAAAGATTTGGTAGAATTCATAGTAAGCATAATATTATCTGTTTTTCAGTTAATTTCAATGAAATGTTAGTCAAGTTTTAACTGATTTTCACAAATTTTATTAAATTAAACGAATATTAATTAAATAGACTTAAAGTAAAGAAAGAGTTTTGTGTCGGCATTACGTCATTGAAGTGACAGACGATAAACCGTTCAATAATAACGACTAAAAGGAGTGAACGAAAGGACTGCCAATAAATGAGTCATTTGTAGTGTTGGGAAGATTTCAGTCGAATGAGGAGTTCTGTGCAAAGAGTCGTCTCTTCGATATCGCATTTCTCAACAAAATTATTATTTCAGTGAAACTGATTTTTGTTTGTTTTCTACACTTCTTTAACTCTAATTCTTTTAATTTGATTTAAAATTAAAATCTCTTTTAATTTATTTATTTATAATTTATTTGAATACAATTTGTGAGAAACTAAACAATAAGAGATGTCATACAAACACCAAAACAACGGCTCAACCCTTTGGATGGGAGACGTATGTCTTTTATCGCTTTAATATCTGTTTATCTTTGAATTAACACATATTTTGTCACTTCTTATAAAAGATCGACGAAAATATGAATGAAGTGTTTATTAAGACATCATTTAATTTAATGAACGAAAGTCCGATTCACGTAAAAGTGGTTCGCAATAAGATTAACGGGTATTGACTTTCCCTTTCGTTTTCCATTTAATCATTTGTTTTAATATTAAAGTCAACCCATGGGTTATGGATTCATATCATTTGAAAGCGAAGAAATCGCTCAAAAGGTCTTAAGAGAACTAAACGGAAGACAAATCCCGAACGCAAACCAAGTATTAGTTTATTACAACTTTTCATTACTTTTCAATTATTTATTCTTTTTTATCATTACTTCTATTCTTAGGGAAAGAAATTTCGGTTAAACAATACCTCTAATAATAATTCAAAAGAGGAAGAGTTCTCGATATATGTCGGAGATCTGAGTCCAGAAGTCAATGATCCCATACTATTCAATGCTTTCTACAGACACTTCCCTTCAGTCTGTTCTGCAAAAGGTTTGACATTTGATTCCATTTATTTTAATAAAGAAATGGATTTAATGTTTTAAGAATTAATTTATTGTCATTTTTATCGAAAGTAATGGTAGCCGAGGGTCAGAGCCGTCGCTTTGGTTTCGTCCGATTCAGTGATGAAAACGAATATCGAAAGGCTTTAACCGAATGCGACAAAAGTCTTATCGTTGGTTTGAACCCCATTAGTGTTAGGGCTGCCAAACCTCGACGTCAGAGATATAATAACTACAATCACTATAAGCCTCAATCCTATGAAGCCGTTCCTCAGGAAGTGTTTATCCCTCAACAACAAACAGAAGCATCAGATGTGGTCTATAACTCAGAAATGAATCCATATTATACGGGTGTGGCCACTGTCTCCGGACATCCTATTGTGGTCTATCCTATGATGCCTTACGGTGCCTTACCGGTCAACTATGAGCCACCGTTGAGTTACCCCTTTGGACAGTAGATATATGGCCAACAGTTGTATTACCCTTCCTGTGATAATATGACATATTCTCTAATGCCGGCGCCATTTATGGACCACAACCACCAGTTTATGGACGCCGACAAACTCAGCGATGATATGATTGCCAAAAATGAGGTATTTTTCTGCTCATTTAAATTCCTTTCAACCAATGATTGATTGTTAGGACCTATACTCTAGTATTGAGAGCACCCGTTGGTCGACTCCAATCGATTCGGACAAAGAGTCAAAAGTGCAATAAAAATGTTCCGACTTTAAAGCTATACATAATTTGATAATTGGCTCAACAATTAAGATATCGTTCTGTGATTTGAAAATATTGTCATTAATTAGTTTTAACTAAAGAAAAATATATAATATTTGTACGAAAAGTCGAAACAAACATTAAGTCAACTCATCGTTTCATCACTCGTTTAAAGTGATATCGTTTTTATAATTGTCTTAAATATGAAAACTCGTTTTCATTCATTTTTAATGTGAATATTTTAAGTATTCTTTTCTTGTCTTAAATTATAATTTCTATCAAATAATTTCATTTCGATTTGTGTTTTATTAAAACTGTGTTTTTATTACTGTTTTTTTTTTCATTACTGTTTGAAATAATATTCATTTTCTTTGTTTCCAAAATAAAATTTTATTAATTATAAGTTTAAATAAATAAACAGATTTTATCGATATTTTCAAAGTTTTATATCAAATTTTATGTCTAATTTATTTAAAAACAAATCATATTTTTCATTGTTTTAAATAATAGAATTGAAGATTCCATTGGATTCACAAAATTTAACACTAAAAAAGCAATTCCTGCAAAAGACCCAAAGGGAGGTCCTTTATATGATGGAAAGGAATGGGGTTTATGGGTTGAAAATGAAGGACATTTAACGACCTAAAATGTGGGGTAAAATTACTTTAAAATAAAATTTAAATAAAGGCTATTTTATAACTTATTTTACTTAAAAATGTGTCATTTTTTGCCTTTTTATTCAATTCTCAAATAGTTATCTTTGAGTTCATATGAAAATAAAACTTTTAGTACTTTTTAGTGCAAAAACTTTCTAAATATTAAGAAACTTTAAAAGTTAATCAAAGTTAACATTATTACTGACTATTTCTTTATTGAAATTCAATGACTAAATGATAACAAAATTGTAAACATATTTCATAGCATTTGATAACTTAAATTATATATAAAAATTAGAAATTCAGGAATTGTTTAAGACTTTAAGTGATTTAACAATTTTTAGAAGTTATATCTTGGGTTTAATTTTATAACTTTAAAATTTTGTAAATAATATCTAATTTTAATTATAGTTATATTCAGGTATTGTTTTCTAAATTTCTATAATTATATGTATTCGTCACTGTATTTCTAACATTGACTTTATGGCGTTGATGGGAGGGACGAGGGATCCGTTCAAACAAAAATTTCCATTTGGGAACGGAAGGGAACGAGAAAGAGATTTTGAGAAAAATCTTTGGGTTCATATTTCTTGCATTTTTCCAATAAATTCAATTAAATGTTTTTTTAGTCATTTTTTGCTTTTCATTAATTTTTTAATTTTTTTTATTAATATAAAAATCGAAATTTAAAAGAAAACATGAACTCAATATTCAGGTTATAATTTATAATTTGTTTAACAATCACTACATTTAATAAGAATTCACAAAATGAATTTTTGGAACTAGCAGTTCCAAAAAAAATCTTAAGTTGTCTGGTCTGAACTCAAAGGCTAAACTTGTCTAAACTTTAGACTCTAAAGTATTGTTATTAACTTATTATTAATTAATTGTACTTAAAATAAGTTATTTAATAAAAATGTTATCTTTCTCTTCAACTATAGATTCAAATAAAAGAATATTTGTTTTAATGGAAATTTTTGAACTTTTGATTCAAATTGTGTTCAACTAATATGACTATCAATATGTGACTCATTCATAAAATTACACTTTGACTCTAATAGTGGCTTATGTGACTTCCAACGTCTTTAAAGTCCTTTGTATGACCTCTATTCGTCCTCTATTTGCCCTCTAAATGACCTCTAATCGAATTCCGAAAAATTGTCCAAAAATGAAAATTTTGAAAGATTACGTAATTGACCTCTAAATAAGTGTTTGCCTTTTAAATCACCTCTAAATGACTTTCTTTACATAATTATTTTTTAATCAAAACTTAAATTAAACTTCGATTTTTGTGTGACATTTAGATAAATGTCTGGAAAACTACTGACCCATCGATTGATTAAACTTTTCTCAACTTTTAATACTTTTAAAAAATTCCACAAAATTGGAAATAAATGATTTAAATTTTAAAATAATGTAATTATGAATAATTAAATTTAATTATTATTAATCAAAATTAAATTTATTAATCTTTTCAGTAATGAATTTTTCAAAATCTAAAAAAAATGGTAATTTTACTTTTATTTGATTTAATCACAGATTATATGATTCATAATATCTTTATATCAAAAATATTTTCATTTAAAACGATATCATTTAAATCTAATAAAATTGTTGAGAAGTTTAACCATTTATTCAATTAAGATATATATAAGTAAAACAATTGTATTAAATATATCTTTATTTGAATGAAAGTAATTGCAGTGAAATCGATATAAATAGAAATATTAATAGAAATATGAAAACTATTTGATATGTAATATAATTAACGTAAAATGGATTCCAATTATTTCTTGATTTAAAATATTAAATGAAAACCAAAATCCATTTCAATTAATTACTTTCAATGAGTCGTTAATTGATTTTTGATACTTTTCTAAAACCATTTGTCGATAGTTGTGTTGTCCCCACATCTTAGCCGCTGAAGAATCCAAAGGACTGTCGAGATTGGGTTCACCTGTTTTTATGTTAAACATATTTAAATAGTTTTAAATAAATTAAGACAAACCTAAGAGTGACTGAATTGAGATGAGAACAGTCCTCACGTCATACAAAGCCGTCCATTTGTCCTAACGTTCAAAATATATAAAATAACTCAAATGACGACTAAAATGAGTTAAAAACAAACCTTAAGAATGTCTAAACATATGTCTCCGTCGCTACTTATGTTTGGGTGAAAACAATGGTTAATAAATGAGACAAAAGGCGCACAAAACGGATATTTTGTTGAAAACTTTAGTGAGAGTTTGAATTTGAGTCCATCGAAAACCGTGTCTTTCGGACCCGTAATCGTTGCGATCCATCTTTGGGTAAATAAACTAATTGTTTATCAAAACAATAAAAAAAATCAATTCATTACTTAAAGAGATTATCGCCGTCAGGAAAGGCACTAATGGTTTGATCCGATTGAAGAACAAATGACATCAACTCTTTTTGTAATCTTTTAGTGGCGGCTATTCTTCCATTTTCGCTGACATTATCTTCACTTTTATTATTAGATTCGATGTCTCTTATGTTCTCCAAATTCATTATTAATTAATTAAATAAATAAATTTATGAAAAATTAAAGTAAAAATGTTTTAATTAAAACGTTTGAAGAGTGGAGTCATTGAACGATAAAAACTAAATTCAAATTTAAAGTTCAAACGAAAAATCGAAGCCTTCAAACATTTAAACTGACGTCACGTGACTTTAGAAGCAAACCATTGGGTTTTCAACAAATTTATTATTATTACACTAAAAGTTTAAACCCAAACAACTAAAAACAGTAATTTGTTGTACACATTATAGAAGTTTTTTGTTAAGTTTTTACAACAATTTTATATGAGATTATTCTATTAATAATTTTATCAATGAATCGACGCAAAGCATTAGTGGTCTGAAAGTAAAATAAATGATTAATTTTAATCCTATAATGAATTACGTAAATCAAAGTATTAAAAATTAAATGTATTTCACAATAAATTGAATTTAATTTTGTTTCTTAATTTATATAAAATTTTCGTTTAATTTTTAGCTTTAAATTCAAGGCATTAATCGTTAGGTTTTATGATTTAATCATTTTTTCTTAAGTTTCTTAAAATGTGGTAATTCTTTAGAGATGACGGTTTCAGTCCTTAATTTAATGCGGAATACATTAAAAGTGTTGGTTTCGGCCAATAAATTTGATCGCGTCTTAGATAAGGTTTGCCTTTAATTCAAAGAAATCTTAAAAATTTAAGTTTGATCTTAAGGTTCATATAATAAGTGCCTCAAATGGAAGACTAGTGGCAGAGATGGAAGTGACAGAAGAGGCCGTAAACTTTTCAGACACACTTCACGGAGGAATGACCGCTACTATAGTGGATCAGTTGTCGACTCTGGCGTTGACCACAGCTGTGATAAAAGCTGAAGATCTTAAAGAAGACACTAATTATGCAAAAGTCAATTCTGTTAGCATTGATTTGAGTCTTTCGTATATGAATTCTATAAGAAAAGGCGAAACACTTCTAATTTGTGCCAATACTTTGAAATTTGGCAAAAAAATAGCTTTTCTTAGTGTAGACTTATTTAATAAATCAAGTAATCAATTGATTGCAACCGGAAAACACACTAAATATTTGTTATAAAATTAATATTTTATTGAATTAAATTTATCCGTTTCGTAGTCTATTCAAGAGTTGTTCCGGTATTTCAAAGTTATTTGAATTATGAGTACAACTATTATTCGACAGAAGACTGTTTTGCCATTTGTTTAAATCGATTTTTGGTAATTGTGTGCACTGTTTCCATGTCTGATGTTTTGGTTGAACGAAGACATCAGTAGTTATAGTTGTGATGTCGTCCGCGTTATCACATATGACTCGAGCCAAAGATGTCTTTTTAATTTGTTGTAACTGTTCTGAAGTCAAAACTCCAGAATTCTTTCAAAATATAATTATATATTCAAAACGATATTATTATTTACAAAATAATACCTCAAAATAAAACCTATCGCCGTCTCTGAGTCTTCTAAACTGTTCAACTAATAAGCACTGGAAAGTCGGCCCAACTTTAGATCCTTGGATGACATCTTCAGAAACGGCTCCAACCCATAGATCGACATTATTTGGATTTCCATAAAGTTTTTGCAATTTATTTCTTATTCGAACGCTTTTTATTTCATTTTTGAAATCATCAAAAGTTTGAGCGAAACTTATATTACAGTATTTTCTCCATCGGTTATAATCAGGTAATCCGTGATCTCTGCCTAAAAGTTGTGTCAATTTGATAATTGTTTGAATGATTACCTCTTTGTATATTAATAGCGGCCAAATCGAGTGACACATCTCTCGCCAATTCAAACAAATGTTCAGTTAATTCATTATTGAGAATTTGATCGGAACGGGGACTCTTTGAAGCCGCAAATAGTAATCCTCTGAGCAAAGGGTCAATTCCTCCTTCTTTTACAAGTCTGTGCGGAGCAAAGAATGTTTGGTGAAGACTTAAATGACTCGAATAATTCGTTGTCGGACTATAACTCTGATTGAGTCGCAGTAGAAATGGATTGATAAGTGTGTGACCGAATCTAAGGGCTGCCGTTGCGAACACATTTGCAACCGATGGGTTCACTTTACTATCATAACCTTGGTATTTTCCCAGTTTTAACATTCCCTTTAAAGAACATGTATTGTATTATTAAAATCAAAGTTAAAGTTAACTAACCTGTGCTCCTAATATATGTGGTAACCAATGATAATATGTTATGTACTAAAAGTAATTTTAATTAAATTTATTTATTTTTTGAAATTATTTCTGAATTGATGTCAAACCTGTAGTTGTGAGCCAACGATTTTTCTGGTTTCTTGAAATACTCGGTCTCCGCTCCAAATGTTATTCAATTCTCTAAAATATTACAAAACATCAAAAAGTTTTAAATTATTGAAAACAATTTCAAATGACTCATATATTCACAAAATAATAGTTTTCTATATTTTATTTTTAAAGATTTTTGAAGAGTCCTAAAGTGTTTTTCGAAGAGTCTTATATTTTTTCATAAAAAAAAATTAGAAAAAATTGTTGTCTAAAAAGTTTTAACATTTAATTCAATTCAATTCAAATTTGAGTTAAGTTTTGTTATTCATTTGAAAACTAACTTAAGATATTTTGCGATCCGATTATGTTCTCTCAACCAAAGTGTATGAGTGGTCAAAAGACCCAACTGTTCGTTAGCCCTCACATCTCCGCCTAAAAAGCAACCAAAATGTGAAAATCGCGGATCTGATTGACAGTCATTAGGAAATCGGGCCTCATTTAGGGGTAAATATGATTTTCCTTCGATCACAAGAGTACGCATTAGACCCGAATCGCGCGGAGATTTATCTCTTAAGTGATCCGATAAAACAGAAGTACTTCCATATATGTTTGAGCCATCGATAAAAGCTGTCAATTGGTTGATCTGTTCTCTAGCCATTAAAGTGCCCATTGCTATAGATGTGAGACCACTACCACACGAAGCACTCGATCGGATTAATTCAATACAATTCTGTTCTGATCGATGTCTTCGTTTTGTTATATTTTTTCTGATGTCATTCAAAGGAATTTCAATGGAAAAACACGGATGGGTTCGACCACAAGTTTTAGTACAATCTATCGGTTCCCTATCGAATGTATTGAAACTAATAGATGGCATAGAAAAGTCGATATCGTGGTCAAGGAATTGACCATGTTGCATTAACATATGTGAGTGGCGCTCATCATCAGAAACTTTTTTTGAACGAATCATATATTGACTAACTTTTCTTGCATTTGGTTTTATAAATCCAGAGTATAATCTGTCAGAAAACCATCCAATGGGGGAATGAATGCCGTCTTCATATTCGGGATGAAGTAATCGAATGAATGGTGTGAGGGATGCGCCCCATAAATGGTTGTCCATATTATTGCAAAACCCCTCAAAAGTTCGATAAATGCGATGATTGCAGTCTTCTCTGCAGTCTTTATTAACAAAAACATTTTGTGAGTGATGTCCGACCAGACATCCCGACAAATGCGCCAAAATATTCAATTGATTTGGAGTCAAAAGTTGTTCGAATTTAAAGGAAGTGAACGGAAGTTTGGATTTGGATTCAGCTTTTCTTCTGAGAATTTCGAGAGACTTTTCATAAATTTCTATCGATTTTACAAATTCTATCGATTCGGGAGAGTCGGGAAATCGGGCCATTTTCATGAGTTTACCCACATTTGGCCTTTGATTTGGATTCTTTAGTAGTTTTAGGGTAGAATTGATGGCCTGTTCCACAATTTCCCTTAAATTATATGAAAAATCGTTCAATAGGTATATAAACATCTATAAACTCTGATTTTAAAAATTAACCTATATCATTTTATTAAGTATGTTATATCAAATATAAATCGGCCAAAAATTTGTGCGAATTACCATTTCTTCATTCGAATATTGGGTTTCAAAATTCATAGTGAAATCAAAAATTACGAATCAATTTATTAATGAATTAAAATAAATTTTGACAGTGAGTGAGATGAGTATAAGTATAGTATATGAATGATCAACAAGGTGAATCATTGATATGAGACTAAAACAAATTCAAACAATAAATAGTTTATTCATTGATAATTCATCTTGTTAATCATTCATTTACTACACTTTTACTTATCTTACTTATTATCAAAAATTTGTTTTAATTTAATATTGGACTTTTTAAAACTCGCTCTCTGTTATTAACACGAACAATGATTACATTCATGAATTATGTCGATAATTATTGTACATTAATTGGTTTATAATAATTCTTTTCAATCATTCAATGCTTGAACTTCTTTGACATTATTGA
>JAQFZL010001313.1:0-10817 GCA_034695685.1 Galumna lanceata | reverse complement strand
AATATAGGGATTCCCGTCGTCTGTGAATTGAGATAAAATTCTGTTAAAATTAGACTAAAACTGAAATATTTGAACTTTAAAAGATTGTTTTCATAAATAAAAAATATTTAATAACTCAATTTTTGTAAATGATTCAATTCATTATAATCTTATACTGTTTCTCAAAATTATTTCATAATTAAATATGTTGGACATAAAATCACTAATAATATAATATATCAAGGTGATTTTTTTGTTAAAATAGTTAGCTAACAAAAATATAATTACAATTCTTATTAATTTAAAATTCAAACAAATTTCTTATCAAATTCAGACATTCATAAATTCTTTATATGACTATGTACATATTTTGATCGATATAAACTAACTTTTTATTTTAAAATTTTTAACTTCCAACTTAGTGTAAATTATTTTGTTTATATTAATGTTTAAAATGATGTTTTCTTAATTTTTATGCTTGTTATATATTGATATGTAAGCTTTAAATTTAACATATGACGTCAGTTATGAGAATGACGAGAGTGAACGGGAATTATATTTTTAGCAAAATTGAGTCCTAATTATGAATCTTTCAATTCTTATACTTTTCCAACATAATTGATTGCTTTTGGTCAACAGTTTTTTTTATTATAAAGAATTGATCATTATACAACGTATAGCAAAGGTGAAAAATTCATTAATCATTAATCAATACTATCGATTCAACAGTTATTAAAAGTTATTAAAGTGATATTCATAAACTAGTATTTGGTTTCATGAATATTGAGAATTAAGATCATTCAACCCTTCCAAAACTTTCCAAAAAATCCGATATTAACTTGTAAATGACCTTGTTTTTGCAAATGGAAATAATCCAAATCAGCTTTTCTCACGAGCTCTTATAAAGGTACTTTTCTTAATGGTTGATTGGATGAAAAGCATCTTGTAATTAACATGCTAACTTAATTGACATTTCAATTGTAATGAAAATAAAATTAAAAAGTAATTATTTGGAAAAAATTTTATCATTAATTAAATGAAATATAAATTATGTTTGTGTTTCACTATAATAAATTAATTGATCAATATAAATTAGTACAATGTCTTTATGTTTTAACTTATTCAATGAAGAATATACTGAAGAGAAATAAGGATAAAATTACAATATCTCTGTTCTAATTTTGAAAAAATGACCTCTAATGAGAAACAATTGATGAGTGATTACGGAGATGTTCTCACTTATGCAAAATCACACTCATCAGGCTTTTGGCAGAGATATGTCGAAGGAGTAAACATGACTTTCATTGACTGTAAGGATGGCCCAAAAATATTACCTTATTATGATAATAAATTTCATTATTTAATCGAATCTATAGAAGTAAGTTGAGATTATTTGAATTAATTGTTAAATTTATTCGAAATTCTAGAAAGAGTTTTGGGAAGATGGTTACGTGAATGATGACAAAAATGGACCAAGAGTTGCATATTTGTGTAACTCTATAATTCCAGTACTTATTGAACTTGGTAAATTTGTAAATTACAGGTAAGAATTGAAACAAATGTGTTTATACTATAATGATTTAATATCATAGTTTGCATTTGTTTGTGAATGAGGGCTGTAATTACCCAATAAATAGATTAGTCAAAGATGGAAATATTACTTCAGTTGATTATTTTCCTCAAAACTATGAATTTGAAACTGAGTTTCATGAGTTTGCTTGCTCAAAACCACTGTCAATATCGTATAACCTGATGTTTATGAGTAAAAAAGTGCCGCTAACACTACCGCCTGTAACCGATGCCTGGAAAACATTACCAACAATTGTTTGGTATTTCATAATCACATTCTTCGTTATTGCGATTATTATCGAAAAACAATTATCAAAGTTTAGCGTTAAAACAAAAACAATATTTAAGTTGATTTGGATTTATTTGAAAGCATTTCTTGGAATCGGAGAGGATTTCACTTTTCATAGCGTTTTATATGTTTTATGGCTCTTAAGTCTCTTTCCTTTAATAGAAATCATCAAAAATGATTTGTTCTCGAATTTGATCAAAAGAAAAGTAATTTATGCAGAAAAAATTGAAGATTTATTTGATAATAGATACCAACATGTTTTAACTGATAGATATAAAAAAATTGATTGGAAAGATGTAGCTTATTCTAAAAATTTTGAAAACAACACATTCAAAGAGAATTTTCTAAAATTAACAAAGAAACTACTAATATTGGATGATCATGCTGAAATGTTAAAATCAGCCATAGTAAATCCAGATACGTTTCAGAGTTTTCTGGATAATATTGCTGTTGTGGAAGATGAAAGATCAATGGATTTATTAGAAAATGTTGTCAGGCGTTTTGCAGATATAGAAGTGGGAGAACCATATCTTCCTATATTAATGACACCACTTTGTTATTCTAAGACTAAATTCAGTTTTGTTACTGAAGCAGATATAATGTAAGTTTTATATAATATATACAGTGTGGACATGATTAATGGCAATTTTTCAGAATGATATATTGATTGAGAAAAGTTGAATAAAAAAACAATGGAAATAAATTTTAATTTTAAGTCGGAAATTTTAATTTATTTTCAAATTTTTCCCATTTGATAAGATTCAACATAATCATGTATCAACTGTATAAGAAATTTCTGATAACTGACTTTGTTAAAATGAAATTTAATTTAGTACTCAACGATTATTTGAATCATCTATTCTCGAGTATTGGTACGATTCAAAATGTGACTATTATTTTACAGTTTATTGGAAAATATTAAATGATTTTTTATTGGAATGGTTAGAAATTGAACATGATATATCTGACTTTTATATTTCAAATAACAAGCCAAATAAAGAAATTAAATTAGGTGAGATGAAATCTTTTTTCTCTTTCATTATTTATTGTTTTGATCTCATTTTTATTATATTTTTAATTGAACTTGTCAACGCTTTTTTACTTTTAAACAAATATAAATCTTTAATTTTATTTATAATTTTATATATTATATTAATTTTGAATTTGTTTCTATTTTTGGAATAAAATATCTAGTGATTGATATAAAAATGGTTTAAATATGTATTAATTTTATTTGTGTTTTAATTATGAAATCACTGTTAGTCTAGACTTATGGCAAGTTGTCCGAGAGAAAATATGATTTAAGCAGTTAATAATCAATAATTTTAAATTTTTCAAAGTAAACTTTTGTTAAATGCAATAAAACTCATATACATTTAATCCCTAAAAAATTGTTATTTTATTGAAAAAAAATATTTAAAATTAAAAAAATCTTGAATTAACACACAGTTATTGATGATATCATATTCTTCTCTCAAAAAACTATCCATAAGCCTAGACCAAGAGCGATTTCACTTCTTAGTCGGCACTGAAGAAGTTGAAAGTAGTCAACGAAACAGTACTGTCCGTTAATAATAGCAGTGGTAATAAACCACAGAAGTTGTAAACTGAGTTGTGCAGAATTGTGAGAAATTATTAAATCGTTTGATATTTATATTCTCTTTTATTAATAATGTATATATAATATGAAAAAATATCATTTGTAAATCTATAAAGATGTTTTAATTTAAAATTTGTAACCCAGCACATTATTTCATTCTTAAATAGAATGTATTTTCTATCATTGTTGAACCTGTTCTAATCCTATATTGTTAAATAAACTCTTAATAATAAAATCTTTTGGTTGGTTTTATAACCTTATTATTTTCATAGGTTTCAATTTATCAAGTATGTTCGAAGTGATACTTGATTTTTATAACTATAATATGTTAATTCCTAATTTAAATTTTTAATTGTTTTTGTAATTTATTTTAGATAGAAAAGTGTAATTATGATAGTTGATTTTAAAATTTTCATATAATTTGCAAATAATTTATCTTAAATAGATGTCAGTAACAAAATTCCTGATCAACTATTAATTATTTAAATATTTGAGAACATATTTGATAATTAATTAATAAATCTTCAAAACTCGAAGAAATTCTTATTAACAGTTTTGAATCGAGTATTCATTAACAATGAAACTAAACCTTTTTTTGTTTGTTCTTTCCCTTAGTTTGATATTTGTATCAATTCAACTTGTTACTTCATGAAATGTGAATTGCAGCGGAGTTGGTGGAATTTGTGATCCAGATAAAGGAATTGATTGCTGTATAGGTGCTTGCTCAATTCCAAATAAGTAATAATCGATTGATTTTTCTTTCATTAAACTTTTTATATATTTTTGCAGGAAATGTTTATTTGTAGGCCCCAAGTAGATCTCATTACAAGCAAACCATAAATAATTTCTTTTCATGAATATTATATTGTCTAAAATTTATTTGAAATAAAATTTTGTTTGAAAATGTTATTTTTTATTAATTTATTTGAATTTATCACTTCTTAGTTTTGTTGATTATTATTTGTGAAATCTAATAATGTTGGAATAAAATTAAGCGATTATTTCTTTTTTGAGGAACCAGTTTTCAACTCAATTTAAAGTTTCGTTCTAATTAAGGATTGAAGCAACTTGGCTCAAGCCAAGTGACCTAGATTTTGCGTTCTTATTAAATGCATTTTAATTAACTTTCAATTAGTTTTAAACTATCGATAGCTTTATTGATATATGAAAGTGAAGTAACTTTGATAGAGGGTTTTCATTGTACGATTGCCTTAAATAATTTACACTCATAAGCCTAAAATGGAAAATATTGAATTTCTCTGTTACTACGCTTCACTCATAAGCAGAGCCGAAACTTTCATAGAATTCCATGTATTTTATGGGTGAATAAAATGTATGGAAAAAAAAATTTACCAAACTATTCAATTAATAAAACTAAAATAGGAGTCCTTTATTTTTCCATATTTTCCATATATTGGCCAAAATTCATAAATCCATAAAAAGTCCATATTTTTAAGTTTTCATCATTTTCATTAAAAAAATCATTATATTCAATGGAATTATATTCAATAAATTACGTTAGTTTTGAAGATAAACAATATTAAAGATATTTTTTGTCTGGAAATATTGATTAGTCTCGTTATGTTTGTGGTAAGAAGTTGTATTGTTCTTGATAATTTTTCGTCTTTGTTCTCCTCATTCATCAAACGCACTTATGGATAACAACCACAACAAAGCACTTATAGGTGCAATGTTCATTACCTCGATGAAAAACAATACATAAATCAATTGAGTCCAACAAAGTTTACATTATAAAAGATAAATTTTTTTCATGGCTTCTTTAACATTTTTTTTATTTGATCAATGGGATTTTGTAGGAAGTAAGTAAAAATTACAATCTGGAAAGTATTATAATGATCAAAATATTAACCTCGAGTGCAAATATAAATTATCGAAGAAAGATTAGTTTGAAAGTAACAAATTTTTCAATTTGATCAAATTAATTTTCAGAGAAAAATTATATCAAAATAACTCTTCAAACAAGATATTTAACCCGAGTACAAATAAAAGTTATTCAGAATAATTGTATTGATCTTTCTTGAAAACTGTAACTTTTTGATTATTATCAGTTAATTATTATATTCAATTCAAAATTATTTAATAATTGGATTCAAACAATTCGAATACAACTCTCAAAACATTTTGTGAAAAAATGGATTTGTTCTTGGTAGTTTTTAATCTTTTAACAATTCCACCAAATTAATTTTTAGAGAAAAATTAAATCAAGAAAACTCCATAAACAAGATATTAAACTCGAGTACAAATACAATTAATTCAAGGAAATTAATTTTTTTATATTTAACTTCATCAAGGAATCAACAGTGTTTTCATACATCACTTCGTTGTCTATAGTATAGACTCTATACAGTAGATATAAATATGTTTAAGGTTCGACCACTGTCTCACATACTTAAGGAGAGATAAAACAATGAAAATGATCCATCATGAAGTGCATCACGTTTTAAATGTTCATGGTCAATCCTCATTGATCTATGAAATATTCAATAAATTTTATTTCATGTAGAATCACTACTTATCCGGTTATATCGAGATTCTAGTTATATTGAATGTGGTTAAATATATTGATCATTATGGGTATCTAAGGAGCGGCCGATGTTTTAATTTCCCCTGGTTATGAATCAAATATTGATTAATCAAAGGGAAGTTAAAAGAGTACATATCCTCCACTCCAACATATTTAAAAGAAAAACCAATTTTAACCGATCGAAGCAATTTGTGATCCATTTTTACGGTTAACTTCAATTCGTTGTTATAAAACAAATCGAAAATAATTTTCATTATCTGTTCGTTCGATCGGTAATTATTGAAGAGTTTTACAGCGAATTTCGGGTAATGATATCCATGTCTTTTGAATTCATCTTTTCTCTGATAGGATTCGAATTATGTATTCATTCCTTCCATAGTTGACATTTCGAGACCAAACTTTTTGCTTTAAATGAGTGAACGACTGGACCCAACTGTTGATGATCTCCCGTTAAAATAAATTAACCTTTGAAAGTGTTTATGTCTAATACTAAAGAAATTGGAATTAATGATTCTGGCTCTTTGACCTGAACCGCATCAATCGATGAATGGGTGAATTCGGCGCAATTCAGTCTATATTTGAAGAGACAACTGTGAAAACTGACAGCCTGTGATGTAGTGATAATTTTAATGCGATGTCGTAACAAACTTTGCAGACATTTTTCTGAAGTAATGGTGATATTATTGAAAGGGTCCGGCATAGTTTTATAGTCTTAAATATAATATTTGTTCAAAAAGTATAATTAAAATAATTAAACAAACGTTGAAAGGATGTCAAACGCATCAGATCTTTTTCAGTGAGTTTTTTGATTTTCAATAGTTAGCAAACAAATCCACCAAATGGTTAGTTTCGGCGCACACAAGCAGTGACTTAATCGATTGAAAACTTGAAGAATGAGCTCAACTATTGTCACCTTTTTTCCAGTTGCGAGCGAACCGAAGATAATGTATGGCGACGGACGACATTCTGCGCGAAGAGCGCCAATGACTGCTTTTTTTTTGTCGTGAGTCAAGTTTTTTTTATTAAACCATTTTAAGGTTTCGATCGATTCAATGTTCAGAAGAGATTTTTTTGCAAATATCATTGTTATTGAGGAAGAGCACCCTGGCAACTTTTTGAAGATTAAAATCAATTGAGTGATAACAGCGCAACACATCTTCAATATTGAATTATTTCATCATTAAACATATATGATTAAAAAATGTTCCTGGTAATTTGAAAAACCACAGCGTAGTGTTCGCTTCTGTATTGTTTAGAGAAATTCTCACTGAACTGAATGAGTATTTCATTTCTTCTTATCTGATGACAAAAAAGCTAATCTGGATACAATAATTGCACAATCCATGGTTATAATAACACCTACTTTTATCAAACTCACAAATATTTGAAAATTTTCTCATTAAAATCTATAGAATCAAATTTTTTTATGCAGGGTCAGGAAGAAAGCCGATTAATAATATTGGAGGGTAAGGGGACAATGGGAATACCCGGAAAAATATTGAACTATCACTTTTCAAAAACTTTCAATGGACTCAATAATTCAATGTTGATATTAAATGTTCAATTGAATTGTAAAAATTAAACTATTGAAATTTTTATCATCCAAACTTTGCCTATTCACTTATATATAATGATGATTTTCTAATCATGAACTTCAACAACTGTCATAACTTTATTTACTCATCTTTTAAACATAAACAAACTCAATCTCATTAATCCAGATGATCTTGATGGCTTCATCTTGCACCCTCAACCGGAAACGTTGTGAACCGACTATCTCCCTGACCCTGTGAATTGAAGTCTTGATGATTATTAATTTAGAAATATGAATTGAAAAATATTGATATTTGAATTACAGGTTACTTAAAATTTATTGTCTTTTGAAAATCGCCCAAAACATGAATCAATGAAATAACATTTCATTGTATTCTATAAAAAATGTGATTTAAATTATAAAACTTCAACTATACAATATAAATGTATAATATACTTCAACTGTATAATATAAATTTTTCAATCTTTAAAATGAGACCAAGATCATTAAAATCCCTCACTTTGCGTAGGGAATGTCGACTTCTGAGTAAGAAAAACCCTATGAAATCAAAGGTCACGATACCAAAAATATTTGTATCAAAGTCGATGATTATGCAACTTTAATCACTACAATATTATTTGTTGAGAAATTCATTTAATTGATTTTAAAAGTACACGTATGTGTTTAAAAAAAATTTTTTGCATATCAGAAAAATTGTGAATTTAAATTTGTTTTACCGTTTTATTTCAGGAATAACCTCGGTTGATATGAATAATCAAAAGTTCATCATTATTCTCATCAAAAGTAAGTAAAAATATTTCCTGTAATCTGTTTGAAAATTCATTTTAAGTCGTTTCGATAATTAATGTGTTTTCGAAAACACTTATTCATGAATTGAATATGGAACAATGTGGAATTGGATTTGCTCCTGATAAAGTTGATGACACAAAGTTTAAATGGACTTATTTGCGTCCTATATTTCCAAATCAAAATTATTTCGTTAGTATTAAAAAGGCTTTAGAAGGAGATTTACCTTTTGTTGTTCCAATTATTTTATGGGAATTATCTAATGAAACACAAGACTCAAAGTATTTCTTTTTTCGTGAATTTTTATTCATTCACATTTCAGAGTTGTTTGGAAAGTTTATAAAACTTGCATTGGAACAATTATTAATTCTCATTGGTTAATAACAAGTTATCTTTGTTCTAGGTGATAACAAATATTCAAAAATTTATAAATTAATTTTTTATCGATGATGAATATAGAAGATGGATGAGAGGGAAAAATGAATATAAATATGTCGTCTATCCTGGAAGTAGATCTTTCAAAGATTTAATAAATGCGCCTAAATTATATTTTGGTGAATTTCAAAAAATAAACGTTTCTTATTATCATATCGCTCTACTTAAAGTTGATAAAGAAATTCAATTGAAACTTCCTAATATAAATTCAGTTTGTTTGCCGACGAACATAAGCTATTCTTTTGCAGAAGGTTTAGCCTTAACATGTGGGAGAAAGAGAGAGATGAAAGAAAGTCAAAAACTTGAGGATGTATATATTAGTGATATTTACTATGCATGGGTCGAAAATGATTATAAATATAATTTTACCGTCTGGGTAAACGAACCATTGATTTATGAAGGAAAAGAAGCATGCCTTGTAAGTCACAACTCATTAAATTGAATTGATTTTTGTTTATCAGGTTGACATTGGTAGCCCTTTATTCAAATATGTGGATGATCGTGCATTTCTTATCGGCTTTGACAATGGTTATAATACCGATTGTGATAATACTACATTTTTGTATGGTCGAGGTTATCATAAAATTTCACATTTCACTGAAGAAATATTTAAAATTATAAATTCAAAGTAATTAATGTGACAAACAATAAAATTCGTTAACAAATATATATAAAATAGGAAACACATGTTTGAAAAAATATCTTCCGTTTTTATGGGATATTAAATGATGAAATTTTTGTTATTTTTTATAACTTGTACTAAAATGAATGTAGTTTTTGTCTCTAAGTTTATAATTAGTTTTTGGCAAAAATGTATAACATCTACCAAATTTGTTTACATAAATACTTTGCAAAACTTGGAATAATTGAAAACATTCTTCAATTCGTGTAATGAATGAATTATAATAACTCATAATAATTTTGATAAAAACTGAAAGTTCAATCACAATTTTATATAAAATCACCACTTCCGTTGATCGCAAACTGCGATAAATTTATTTGATTACAATAAATGCAAACAAATATTTGTTTCGATAGCAAAATGCTATCTTCTTCAGTGCACAGATTCAATGTTCAGCAGAGATTTTTTGCAAATATCATCGTTATTTGGGTAGAGCACCCTGGCCACTTTTTGAAGAATAAAATCGATTGGGTGATAACAGATTTTCAAAATTGAATTATTTTATCATTGAACATATATGATAAAAAAATGTTCCTGGTAATTTGAAAAACCAATGCCTAGTGTTCGCCTCTGTATAGTTTAGAGAAATCCTCACTGAACTGAATAAGTATTTCATTTTTTCTCATCTGATGACAAAAAAACTAATCTGGATACAATAATTGTAAAATCCATGGTTATAATAACACTATTTCTTATTAAAAACACAAATATTTGCAAATTTTCTCATTAGAATCTATAGAATGAAATTTTTTTTATACAGGGTCAGGGAGGAAGAAGGTGTATAATATTGTAGGGTAATAGAACAATAGGGTAGCTCTTGGGATTACCCGGTAAAGATATAAAACTATCACTTTTCAAAAATTCCAATTGATTCAATAATTTAATGTTTATATTGAATAATCAGTTAAATTGTTAAAATTTAACTGTAGAAACTTTTAACACTCAAACTTTACATTTTCACTTGTGAATAATGGTCATTTTATTATCATGAACTCGAACAACTGTCAACTATATTTATTCATCTTTTCAAACATAAACAAATTCAATTTGATTTATCCGAGTGATCCCGATGGCTTCATCTTGCACCCTCACCCGAAAATGTTGTGAACCGACTTTCTTCCTGAACCTGTGAATTATAGTCTCGATAATTATCGATTTTAAAATATGAATTCAAAAAATTTTCTTATTTGAAAAAACAGGTGACTTAAAAAGTATCGTCTTTTGGAAATCACCCAAAATAATGAATCAATGAATGAGCATATTTGTATTTCGTAGAAAACATGGTTCAAATAAACATTTCAAAAATTTTTCATATTTGCAATAATATATCCATCTTGTTCATTTTATAAAATATCATGAGATTTGAAAAGTTCAAAT
>JAQFZL010001312.1:0-10817 GCA_034695685.1 Galumna lanceata | reverse complement strand
CATTAAAGAACTGTCGAGAAGTGCGACATTAGTTCCGCCCAATTTTGGGTTCACTTTAAGCATAAGTTGTCGTAAATAACTTCGGGTCCATTTTTTATTCTCTTTATTCCAAATGCTGTTAATATTAATGCAATGAGTGGTCACTCCTTTCAATTCTTCGATTCCAGTGTAGATCTCATCACTATATGGGTGAGACATATGTGGAGTTAAGAATAAAATGGTTTTAATGTTTGGAAGAGTTTCTAATTTTTTCTTAATTCCTTTGAATGTGTTCTCTGGTGTGAAGATTGAGATAATGGCGTTTAATAGGGGCATATCAGCGGGAATTCCCATTTTGTTTGCCTGTGCGCACAAATCTTTGTAAAAATCTTCGACCATTTCGTCTCTGAATGAGTTTTCAAACGACATATTTATGATAATCCAATCCTTTAGACTGAAATAAATAATTAATAACTAATTTGATTATACAAATAACTAACTTGGTCATTTTCAGTTTGTTTATAATAATATGAAAATAACTTTCATTCCATTTTCTTGGGTTAATCCAAATGCTGTTAATATTAACGCATTGAGTGGTCAGCCCTTTCACGTGTTGGACGTCTCCCAAGAGTTTGATTTCACTGTAGATCTCATCGCTATAATTGTGACACTTTTCTGGAGTTATGAATAAAATCATTTTAAGTCCTTTAAAACGTTTAATAATATTCTTAATTTCAATAAATGTTTCTTTTGGTGTAAAGTCTTTGAAACCGAAACTTTTTTTAGGCATTTCAGAAGTCATTCCCATTTCCTTCGCCTGTGCGCACAAATCCTTACAAAAGTCACTAACCGTTTCATCTTTAAATGAGTTATTAAACGACAAATTTATAAGAATCCAATCGTTTAAACTGAATAATTAAAGTTTAATATAGATATTCTTATTAACAAGACTAACCTTGCAGGTTTAAAGAAGTGTGCCTTATGTTTATACATCTCCCACTCTCCGTCTTTCGGTTTGACCCCATTGTCTATATTCTTGTATTTCATAAGAGGCGGTTCGATAACTGTTGACTCGACAACCAATAGGTTTTTCTCGATATTTATTTCAAATTCCTTAAGGAATGGTTTGTTAATGTCCGCCATTTTTCCGGAGTGAAACAGATCTCTGACGTTATCCTCACACGACATAAGCCTTTCTTTTGGGGACTGTTTTCCAGAAACGCGAGTCATTTCTGATCTCTCGTTATTACTCATTGAATGTATGAGTCGTTGGTGAGGAACCAAACGGCAAACCTCTAGGGGTAGTTTTACCGGATTGTTTGGGTTTCCCACTTCAAGACATGGCAATTGAGGATAATTAAGGGGGATTTGGGGATACTTTTGTTTGAAGTAATCGGCGACAGAGATCTGGCGTTCTTTCATTTCAATAATACCATGATCATTTTTTTCTTGCCAATCAAATTTAATATTTTTAGCCGATTCTCTACATAAAAATATATATTAAAAATCTAATTGAAATAAATTAAATACTGTACTTGCTCAATCGCAAAATACGATACTTTCGATAATGAGTGCCATATTGGATATGCTGTGCCTCCACCTGAAGACCAGCCAATTGTTTGTCAATCTTTCGCCGAATTTTTTCAAACTCATCACTATTGGCCGGAATTCGTGTGATATCCTTATTAGACATATAACTGATTATTGTCTCGAGAGGTAATGTGTGGTCATAGAAAGCGGCGGCCGAGCGATCGATATTAAGTGTGGGTCCGATCATTAGATTACGTACAGAACTATAGAAACCATAAGCTATTAATAAATAGTCGCCCAATTGCTGTCCCTCGAAGTTATGTCTATAAGTCGACTGTCCGATTGGCACCCAATTCATTGATGAGTTGTGACGAAGAAGTGTATTAATGAAAAGAACGCTTTTCTTAAGAACTTCGTCATCACAAGTGGTTCCGCTGTGATATAAATTCAAGACATTTAAGTCAACCTCTGAATTAGTTTCAGCCATTTTTATGTTGACATAAAACTCCTGATTACGGTTTCCTTCAGATAATTCAACTTTAAGTCGAAGACTCGATCCCTCCTTTTCAGTTCCCTTCAGTATTTTAGAGGTAAACATATTCTTCTGTCCGTCATATATAGGATTAATGCCTTTGAAGACTCGGCTCTCATTTTTAGAAAAATAGTCAACCATTGATTGAAATACTATGCGATTGAGTTTTGTGGCCAACTTTCTTGAGTACTGATTCTTATTCTTTTCGGTGACATTAGTCTCTACCATATCTTTGTCGACAACATTAGTCTCTTTAGTCTGTGTTTTGACGACTCTTTCAATTTCGATGTCATAATGATATGCTTTCTTTTGGCCAACTTTTAAGAGAAAGTGATTCGCCAACAATTGAAGAGGAGTTCCAATTATTTTGTCTTTCGGTCTTTTAGGGAATTGTCTTGAAATTCTTGATTCGGGTTTAAACATATCTTTTATGTCTTCACTCAATTCGGTCACTACTTTCTGTTGAAATATAAAACCAATTATATTAAATATATAGTATATAATTAGAGATATTCTTATGAATGTTTAGTCTTTACTATTAGTACTAAAAATTAGTAATAAAATTTTGAGTAAAAAAAAGTAGTAATCAATAGCTATGGAAAGGTCTGTACCTCAGGTGTAGTTTTATTCACTACCGAAGGATCGGCTGTTTGTAGAGATTCTGATGGCTTTAAAGACTGCGGTTTTGTTGGTGTCGTCGGAACAGATTTCGGGGCATTTGTTGAAACAGATGTCAACCCAAAGATGGGGACATTTGTTATTTGTTGTATAGTTTGAGTGACAATCGGCTGTTGCGGTAAAATAGGCTCCAGAGCTGGAAAGTCATCCTCTTTTGCCACATATTCATCACTTTGTAGTGATGACAGGATTCCCACTTTTATTAATAAAACTTTTTAATCATAATTTAGTCATAGTTTTCAAAATACCTGACTTTTTGGGAGACTTTCCCCACTTCTCATCCATTTATTTCAAATGAAATATTTTGTGATTTATTGGCGCCAAACGTTTCAATAGATATCACTTTAAATGTAAAAAAAAATCTTAATTAGTTTTAATTAAATATTATAAAAAGGCGTCTAAACGTCTTCTGACTTAACCCTTGACTTACAATAAAAACTAATTTCAATTCAATTTATAAAAAAGAGATGTCTTTTCACTTTGAAATCAGGACTAGACTTCAGTTAATTAATAGTTGAAAACACATGTCTTTAGTGAAGCCTAGCATACAATAGGGATCTGAAATATGATGTCATCCGTTATATAAAAGTGATTTGACGTCAATTTTTAACTTCATTTTTGGACTCATCTCTGGGTTTTTGATAATTACCCCTTTTTTCAACTTTTTTAAGGCTTTATTTCAAATGTTTTATATTGTTTTAATTATAATTTAATTAATTTTAAATCAAATTTATTTATTAAACTTAAATAACATATTTTTTACATTTAAATGAATTTAAGTTCAATTAATTTATCGAAAGACAATTATATGAATTCAATTTGAAAAAAATAATTAATAAAATTCAACATTAATTTAAACATTTTATTTAACAAACATTTAAAAGTGAATTAAGGCTTTGAAGGCTAACACATATGAATAAAATAACATTTTTGGCAAAACAGTCATAAAATACTAAATTATTAATTAATTAAATTAATTAGACATAAAAATGAGTCAAAAGTGTTGAGTTTTAGTGTTTTTCAACGAAAATAAAAACCAATTTATTTTGATAACAAACTCTTAATTCAATATTATCTCAATTCCCAGAAAATGCTTTATTCTTCCCTTTGGGTCATATTTAGAGTATAATTATTAATGAATATTAATATTAATTAAATAGTAATATTACTAATGAGTGTATCGTTTGAGGGACGCCTCAATTGAGTACTGGATTTTGTAAAACATTTGATGAATTGAGTCCTGAACTCAGAGCTCATCCAAAAGAAAATAATAGAATTACCGAAAGTCGTTAACCGAAATATTTCATAAAATGTGAAACACCCGACAGACTGATAATAAGGACAGGAATGCTTTATAAACGATAACTTTGAGCGATAAGTAATGAAAATATAAGCCGTGTTTTTAACTATAAATAGCATTAAAATACTTAACAGTCGTTTTGTGACTTCACATGAATTGCATTGAGTTGTCATTTGAATGCCTCGAATACTATTCTTATAAACTTTGAATAAATAGAATATAATTTTTACGGAAAAATATGTCACTATTAGTGTCGGAACCATAAACTCAAAAATCATTGACAATACATAAGCTGTTGAAGAGAAGTAACGATTAAATGATATTTTATTCAAATATTTTCCGTCATTAATGCAAATGACTTCAGTTGTGTTGTAGTCATAAAAGTCGATATCACTGGTTATGAGGAACGGTAGCGATAGTATAGCACTTGACGTCCAGATTATTGCCAGAATAATTTTTATATCCATTTCATCGAAAGGGTTTATGAATACTTTTGTTAGTGCATAGTATCTGTCCCATACAATGACCATAACAAACGCTTTCACATAAAGAAAGAGGTTTTCCATATAATTACGAAATGGTTGGATTAAATGAGCCATTAGTGGGAAATTATCTTAACTTAATGACAACAAACCGAGGAATAATTGAGACCAGAATAAGGACAGTATCTGAGAGAGCAATGTTCGCCATCAATACTTCCGGTTGATGTATTTTACAGGAATTCTCAACTTTTCTCACAAGAACTTTGTCAATAATAATTTTATTTTTCTTATTTAAACCTCTAATTTCAATGGTCAAATCACTGTCACTTATACTGATTATTTCAAACGGCCCTTTCCAGTCATGTAATAATTTTTTACTCAAACCTTTCTGACGATTTGGATAATAAACTAAAACTTTGTCTCCCACTTTGAATGAAGGTTTAGTACTCTTTTTATCATAAATAATTTTACTTTCGTTAGCTGATTTTTCGTTATTTTTCAAAGCTATTTCTCGAGATAAACTGATTTTCTTATCGATATTATCAAGGAAATCTTTGTTGTCATAAAAACCAGTAATAGGTATGTTCATTACTCTATCAGCGGGCAGTTGAGGTTCTCTGCCATATAATAAGAAAAAGGGTGAAAACCCAGTACTCGGATGAATGGATGTATTATAAGCGAATACAATCGAAGCGATGTTTTGATCCCAGTCTTTCTGATTAGGGCTCACATACCTTGATATTGCTTTAGATATCGTTCCATTGAATTATTCAACCATTCCATTACATTGAGGCCAATAACTAGTGGTTTGTAGATGTTTAATACCTAGTCTTTCAAATATAATCTGACTGAAATTAGCTCTGAAAGCTGATCCTCTGTCACTCAAAATTTGCTTCGGGCAAGAGTGTTTATAAACTATTTGATCTATGAAAAAGTCTGCTAAGTCTTCTTTGCCGGCAGTAGGAACTGCTCTAACTTCAACCAATTTGGTCAAATATTCAATTGCACAAATCAAATATTTGTTCCCATTATTACTCATTCGGAATGGTCCTAAATGATCTTAACCTATTAGTTCAAAAGATTGAGTTACTTTAATAGGACACATAAGTCCATCTTTGGGTATTAATCGGCTTTTTCGAGTCTGGCATTTCTTACATGAACGAACATAATCAGAAACGTCTCGTTTCATTTGAGGCCAGTTGAAACGTCGACAAATCTTGTCATATGTTTTAAGTAACCCAAAATGAGAACCACCATGAGGTGTGTCATGAAACGCGTACATTATTTTTAAAATATAAGATCTGGGCAAACATAAAGTTTGAAGACTTTTCTTATTATGAACTACACGTTTATAGAGAACTTCATTGATTAAAGTATATTTAGATAATAAGTCTTTTTTGTCATCTTTGCCCTAATTAAGAATTGTTTCGATTTTGTGATAAATCTTCGCAAAATAGTGATCTAATTTTTGTTTATTTGAGAGTTCCTCTAAAACTATTTCATCATTATTTTCGATAGAACTTTTGTCTATTGCCAAACAATATCTATCAATATTATCTACACTTTCAAAGCCGGATTAACTGGATAACGGCTGAGACAATCCACATCTCTATTCTTTTTACCTGATTTATAAATTACTTCAAATGTGAATTTTTACAGATGTAAAGCATATCTTATGAGTTTAGGTGATAAATCCTTTTAGATTTGTAACCATTTGAGTGCGTTATGGTCAGTAACAACGGTGAACTTACGACCGAGAAGATATGATTCGCATTTAGTGGTTGCAAAAACAATAGCTTAAGCCTCTAATTCTGAAATAATTAAATTTTTCTCAGCTTTAGTTAAAAGTCTGCTATCATATCGGATGACATGATATTAATTGTCAATTTTTTGCAACAAAATGGAACCTAATCCTATTGTGCTGGCATCGCAACGCAAGTTCACTGGTAATGTATTGTCAAAGTGTACAAGTGTGGGAGCAGTGCAAAGCATTGCTTTAATATTTTCAAAAGTTTAATATTTTTGTTGAATATCGGTCCACATAAAACCGATATCTTTTTTGTTAAGATTAGTCAATGGAGCTGCGATATCTTCAAAGTTCTTACAAAAGATTCTATAATAAGAGCTTAAGCCAATAAAACTTCTAACATCTGTGATATTCTGTGGTGTTGGGAAGTTTTTAACTGCTTAAACTTTTTCAGGATCGCATGAAATTCCTTTTGAACTGATGACATGGCCTAAGAATGTAATTGATATTTGTGCAAAAAAGCATTTCTTTGGATTTAGAGTGAGACCTGATTCAGAGATTCGTGACAAAACTAATTCTAAGTTTTTATTATGCTCTTCAAAGGTTCTTCCAAAAACTAATAAATCGTCGATATAAACGACGCAAGACTTGTATTTTAGGCCAGCCAACACATAATCCATTAATCTTTGGAAATGCGAGGGACCCTTCTTAACACCGAAAGGAAGTCTCCGAAAGGCGTATAAACCCTCAGTTGTAATAAAAGCTAACTTTTCTATATCACTGTCTGCGAATTTCACTTGATGAAAACCTGAATTAGCGTCTAAAATTGTGAAATATTCGCAACCTTTTAAAGAATTCAATAAATCTCTAATTGATGGCAGGGGATATATGTCTGCTTTAGTCACGTTATTTAGCATACGCATATCTGCACAAAGCCTCATTTCTGGATTTCCATTCTCATCTAAGGATTTCTTATTAACTGCCACTAAGGGTTGTCCCCATGGACTTCTAATTGGAGTTGCAATCCCTGCTTTGATCCATTGTTGAATCTGTTCTTCGATTTTATCTCTTTTGTAAACAGGATTAGTATATGGGTATCGTTGTATAGGCTTTGCATCTCCTGTTTCAACAGTGAATTCTAAAATATCACATTTTCCCACGTTCAAGGGATCAAAAGCAAAGCATTCCTTGAATGCGTGCAAAAGACTTTCTAAAGAAATTATTTGTTCTTCACTTAAATCTTTATTAAAATTTATTTCGCCTGAAAATTCCGCAAAATACTGTCGCCTTTTATGTAACCCTACAATAGCATTGAGAAGTGGAATTTTTGCTTTTATATTATCGGGTATGCATAAAGCTCTGAAATTTGATTCTATTTTATTTCTGAATACATGATTTTCAAACCATTGTTCCTTAAAAGGACATAAAACAGGAATCTGATCTGAGTTCCCACAATAGCGACAATAACTTTTATTGTAATCGAGTTCAGGCAAAAGAATTTCATTCACTAGATGAGTGATTTTATTTTTCTGAAGAAATTCATTAGTATAAGGAATACTATTTGCACCACAGATTTTCACTTTGTTTTTATGGTCTTAAATATCTGAGGAGCTCTGGTAAACCAGATTTACTGTTGGATAGGCAGAGAAAATAGAATCAAAAGTGTTATTTATTGGAAATTTTTCCATCACTTCAAAAAATGCCACAATTGTTCCCGACTACAATTCAACTGGAATATTTGAACAGTTTTTAACAGATATTATCGCTGAACAAATGTGAATATCGACTTCAGACTCTTTACAATAAATTTTGTTACGTTTGAATAGCTTAGCATTAGTCTTAACAATCGCAGATAAATTCTTTGCAAGTTTTTTAGAATTTGGAGAAACTTTTACTGAATGTGTAACATTTGGCTGAATTATAATATCATGAGTTAAATGAAATTTGTTTTCAAAGGTTTTATTGTTATTATTCAAAGTCTTTTTAATAGCATTGCTGTTGAATTTTATTACATCTGCTTCGCAGTCTATCACAAGACCAGCTTTTCTATTGAAGTCCATTCCCGAAAGCAAATCGAAATTGAAGTTCTCTACAACTCCTTATTTAACATCTATGGCTTAAATTTCGACGTCAATAGTTGAAATTATTTTAGCACTCGTTTCGCCAATAATTCTCACTGCACTGCCATTAACTGCTTTGACTTCTCTGCCATTATAATCACTCATTAAAAGCCCTAAATTTTTGGCTAATTTACACTCAATCAATGAAATAACAGATCCACAGTCGATAAGAGCTGAGATCTCGTTTTCATTGATTATTACAGTTTGATAAATCAATTCGTCGTTAGTTTCTGACCGCACTATTCCATTGGAAGTAATGATATAAGACTTACGATCGGGCGGAGGAGTTTTTTGTGTTAACCGCTTAGGACAGAATTGAGCAATATGTCCGGGTTTACGACAATCAAAACAAATAGGATCTTATTCTAATGTTCTCGTATTTGTGATTTTTCGTTCTGAATCGAAATTAACTCTCTTATTTTTTTGAGCTAATGGATTAAATCTATCTCGAGATTCGTCTCTTCTATAATTGATATCTCTTTGAGTGAATGGATTGAATCTATCTCGAGATTCGTCTCTTCTATAATTGTTATCTCTTTCATTACTTCTTGGCCTCTCATTACTTCTCTGATATGTTCGGTCAGTGTGATGAAATTGTCTATAATTTCGATTATCTCTGAATGAGTTATTAGCGTGTCTATCTCTTTGCCGGTTCCTATCTCTATTGTCTCTTATTTTCTGTCATTTGAGACGAAAGTTTTCCCATGGAATCACATAATTTTTAAACCGCGTTCTCATTGCGCATAACTCTTAATTGAATTTCTGAGCCATTGTTTATTTGAGGTAAATATTCAAGACCTTCTTCAACATTTCGACAATTTTCCATTAATCTGTCAATACTATTATTACTTTTCTGCACTTCTACTGCTTTAATTTGCGGATTGAGTCCATCAATTATAAATTGTTTTTGATCTTGGTATGACATTAAAGGGTCATATTCATCGCTAAGGAACAATTTATGTGTAATATATTTCGTTACGTTTTCAGTCGGACCTTGTTTTCGTTTCATAAATTCTTCTCTAAGAGATGTTTTCCTATCTTTAGGTAAATGATATGATATGAACATATCTTTCAACATATCCCAATCACTGATGGGTGGTTGCATTTTTGTTATATACAATTTATACCATATTTTGGCATCTTTATCCAAAAAACCTAAAAATCTATCTATTCTATTCTTTTCATTCCATCCTTTGATTTCAGTGACTTGTTCATAATCCTCTATAAAGTCAATACATTTGGCACTTATCTCGCCATCATATTTAGCTAAAGAGCCTGCGGTCCCGATCTGACTGGAAACTACATCTCTCATTCTTTCTTCTAACTAAGCTAAAGTAAAAGACATTGTCGGTGAAGCAATAGGTGTAGAGGTGAATAAACTATCTCATCAATCGCTTTAGAAATCAGAATAATCGCCAAGCATAAGGAAGTTGTACTTACATTTATCCTCACGATGGACTTACTTTGATTTGAAGGGAGACACCAATGAGCGGGGCTCCGATGACTTATGTTGATCAAGAATTGAAGGACGACGTCAAACCAACGGCTACTGATAGTTTGCGCGCTTGAACAAGTCAGTTGAGGTCGAAAAGTGGTGTTTTTCGGCGACTTATCGATTGTTGGGCAACAGACAAGTAAGGGACCTGACAACATCTAATGGGGTAATGGAAGGCTAACGCCTCCGATCCCGGACGAGCCATCAAATGTTATGGGGTTCAAGGGGAGGTTAGGGTAGCACAGAATAAAAACACAATTTAGGATTAGAATAAAATAGTTTTATTGAATAAAATATAGTTAAAAGGTTTACAAAATGAGTGAAGTGCTCGAGTCTAGGGTTGGAGCAGAAGTGCGTAACAAAGTTTAGGTAAAACATATTTATTTAAGTTAGGGTTATGTAAGTGATAGCGATTGGTCCGTTATATAAGGGGAGGGCCATAACAATATATATTTTCTTTTGGACAAAACACTGACTTTCAATCAGGAAACTGAAACAATACTAACGCCAACACTCCTATACTTATTGAATCCACGAATAAATTCACTGAAACTTTTGCTTTCGATAACATTTCAATGGCTTTAAATGAATTCAATATAATAACCATTTGGGGAATGAATTACTATAAGACTCCCTTCACTCTCAATATTAGCCGATTTCAGGACGCAATCGATAATTTTAGTTTAAATGCTTTCACTTATAAACCACTTTCACCGGAAGATGTGTTTCATAACAAACAAATGGAAAGCAATAGAATGACTAAAACAATGTCCAAAGCATTCAATAATCCCAAGAACTCAGACTTAAAATTCAAACTCAAACACAAAGACAGTGACTTTGATTACATTTATTGTCACAAATGGTTTGTCGAACAAATCTCTGAATACTTTGAGAAAATGTTTGCAAACAATTGGTCTGAGAGTCAAACAAATGAAATACAAATCAATGACTTCT
>JAQFZL010001311.1:0-10817 GCA_034695685.1 Galumna lanceata | reverse complement strand
TGAATAATTTATACGAAAAATTAATTATTATTTAATTAAATGCACTCTAAATATAATACTTTAATAATTGCCTTATTTTTATTCTTTACTTTAAAAATGACTGTTTGAGTCAACCCTAAAAAAGATATTTTTTGAATAAAAATTTAAATAAACTGGAATTCAGAGTTTGGAAAAAACCAATTAAATTAAAGGAGTTTTTCTGTGATTAGTGGTTGTCTTCGCATAAGATTTAAACAAATTATAGCAACGAATGGATTCATTAATTCTATTCTCTCTCCAAATGTCTGACTTTAAATCAGAAATTTATTTAATTCGTAAAGTTTTTTGTCAGCCACTCATCCATCGCAAGACTGGCATTAAAGTCAGTAAAATAGATGTGAATAACATTGAATTTAAACATTGGATTCAAATCTTTTGATTACAAATAAGAAAACAGAGAAAACGCTTACAGAGAGGGGAGAAATCACTCAAAAATTGATGATTTTTTGCTAATCCAGTGAAGCAATACTTAATTTTCAGAAAAGAAGATAAAGAATGAGGTCTGCCTTCAATGAGAAGAAAAAGGTTTTAATGCTATGCTCTTGGAATCCCTTCAGATGAACTCTCAAATGTCTAATGTTTTGTGAAAACTGATAGTCTCAATCTTTCCAAGTTAATTTTTCTCCTTTTAGTTTAGATTTTAGTTAACTCAACAAAACTTAATCAAAATTAATGATTTTATTTTTGTGAGCAATGAGTGAGTGAATGTGTTGTGTGTGTGAGAGAGAGAGAGAGGGAGAGAACAGAATTCTTTAGAGTATACAATACATAATAGTTTGAAAGATTTTGACCATTAATTACAGGTCATGTCTACTGATGTTATGATATTCAAAAATTTCAATCGACTTAAGGAGTCAGATATAGGGGTATATTTTGAAAATGTATTATCAAATTTGAAAATCATTTAATTGGAAATTATCATTGGATTAATTATAATTTAATTTGGCCTTGCTCAATCAACACACATCTGACGAATTTTTCAAATCAATCTCAACTATCAGTTTGAAAGATCTGTACTAAGAGTCAAATGAAACTAAAATGGTCAAGGTAAGTTATGATAAGATTAATTATTGTTAGAATCATTTCAAACTAAACATGAATTTCACAACTTTTGATGAATTTAGTAAAAGAATATTACATTTAAGACAATTGAGATTAACTGATGAGACAATATTTAATGAATTGAACCCTACGGTAGTGGTTGTGTGAACTGGATATGTCCAGAGGGAACCAATATTATGATTAGTGCAAATATGTAGCATTAAAATTAGAGCTCATCACCAGTTCTGGTGAGGAAGAGCTACAACAGAAAAATGTTGAGTCTCTCACTAAAGGGTATGCTTTCATTGAAGAGAATATAAGCATTAAATTGCATTAAAAGTGAATACAAATTAGAGAACAAAACATTTGGTTATTAAACAAAACCGGCGCTGATTTGAAAGGAGAGGGAATCAGACGATAGTTTTAAGCAATTGGCGGCTAAAATACAGTATTAAATGAATTACTAATTTATATAATAAATACCCAAAATTCTATGCATAGAATGATAGTCTTTGCTCTATATTGTTATCGGGGAAACATTGCTTGCCTTCCGTTAAAGTCGGATCTCCTCCACGAAATTCACTCGTATTTACTCCTAATTCAAATGATGACTAAGACTGTGTTTAGGCACTGCTCTTATTCGTAGTTAAATTAAACATTATTACAAGCAGTAGAACAGCATTAATAACATTAGTGGCAGCTCACACACTGACCCTCTATTGGTGTGCGCCCGCCGTCTATGGTTTTGCCGTTGGATTTTGGCTTTTTTTCACAAATATCAGACAAAATATGCATTGATATAAACGGTTCGCTTCAATGCATTTCCATATATTCTCTATTTAATATAATTCACACATTTTCATATATAAGTATTGCGGATGTGGACAAATGGCACCGACTGATGGATGATGTACTGCCTGTCGTGTGCTTCGCTCTCAATAAGGGATTTGGCTTTTTAGCGTTCGCTAGAAAATTAAAAAAATTAATTTAAACTGAAATATACGGATAACATTCACCGATAGCTTCGATCTTATCATTATATCCGATATGACTCTCATTTAATTTAGTTATAATCCAAATGCAATTTCAACTCAATGTCTGTATTTTTTACGATTCACTGCATTTCCACTCGATATCATTCGACAAAAAGTTCCAACAAATTAAGTGAACAACTTTTTCAACTATTTATTGACAATAAATATTTGTTCAATAAATAGGGAATTATTTTCCCAAGAGTTTAATAAAAGATTTTTCAAAAAAATGAGTGAATAAGTGAATGATTGAGAGAAAGTATTAATGTCTGAGAGAGAGACTACTGAAAAGTTTGAATAAGTTTTATGAAGTAAACTATAATTGATTAAAGAAATCGAGTAAATAATTGATTAATATTTCAAAATTAAATTATTTGGATATTAGTCTTATATATGAAAACTCTTTCACTTCAATTAAAGTTAATCTTTAGAAAAGACTATCCGTTTAATCAGACTTTTCTCTTACAGCGACTGATGTCTGAATCAAAAGCATTAGTAAAGCCTATCGTCTCTTAAGTCATATTTTTGGAGGACTGACTCATTATTCAAAAGAGTGGAAGAGCACAGAAGAGTACAACACAACAGTAGTATTTGAAAAATTTTAATTAGACTTCTCTTCGTTTAATTAAAAAACTTCTCTCAATGTTTTCAAAGCCAACGATAAAATTGATTAACAAATCCTTTAGTTTTAGTAATCATTGGTTTGAAAAATATATGTTTAAGAAAAAGTCGTTTTCGAGACTCAGAATTAATTGCATTTTCACTAAAATTAAAATATTTGGACTCATATAACAGATGAGAGACAATTACACAAATATTTTCTTCTTTTTTTACTTAATTATTTCATTGAATTATTTATTCAAATCACAAACTCAGCACAAACTCATCAATAATTTTCTCCTCAAATTAGGGCAATCGTTGGACTATAATAAAATCACCGTCTCTATGAAATAACCAAGATCTAATTGATTAACTCATGAATTAATGCTTTTTATTCAAATGTAAATTAAGAAAAATTTGCATCCATTCAGAACTTAACTCATTGTTTAATGCAGTGAATTTTGATGTCTCAATCTTTATTTATTTATCATGCAAATATTGAATTACAATACTCACTCTTGGCTCTCCCTTTCAAACTCTGCCTGAATAGAAAGATAGTGGTGTTTGAATGCCAGACAACAAATGGATGAACCAAATGAATGGATAGAAATTTTTAGGACTAAAAGTTAGTCGAAATGAGAATTAAGAGAATTATAGTCAACAGTCGAATGAGAGAGAAAACGATTCACAACAAACACACGAACTGCAGGAAAATGACAGAGAGTTCTCCTATGGGACAGTCAGGAGATGATGGCATATAGCAAAGCACAGGCAAAAATTTCTGCAGCACTTGTGATATATGTGGAGAAGAAGCGTATAGACAACAGACGTTCGCTGATTCAGCTCTAAAGGAATCATATCGTCGTTCGATTCACTAGAAATTTTGGAGGGACTCCTGGGACAGACCACTAGAGCCTTTCCTCTACTAACAGAAAGACCTCTTTCTAGCAATCAGTAGATATAATGACTTTTATAGTCAGAATACCGACGAAAGAAAGGAATTTATTTATATCTATAGTTTAATATTTGGGCAAAAAGTTTCGGTTAATTCAATGGCCAAAAATGAAACACATCTAACACTTGAAAACTGAATGTCTACTAATGATAACAATCCTTATATTTTTATATATTAACGACATATTCGAGTACAATATTGGACCCACTTATCAATATATGGCAGATGAGTACCAAAGGGAACAGTAATAAAGGGAACAGTTATTGTCTGTGCTATAGATATATAAATAAATATATTGTATATAAAAAGTCATAAAACCATAACTAATAAGACAATACGATTGAACGGATTTGGCTCTTACTCTCACTCTCACTCTTTTGATAAACACATTCAATACACAAATCCATTACAACTTTTGATATACTTTTATTGACGGCTAATATAATATCAAAGGAAAAAAAAGCCTATTTTCAAGAGTTAGATCCTATTTTGTGGATAACAACAGAGAAACAGAACTATTGTTATGAAATAATACATTTTCAATAGTTTAGGTAAATATTTAACAAATATAAGTAGGGATCAAATATGTCGAAAATAGCAGTTTTATTACATCTTTTTCGCATTGAATCAAGAGATGAGCCCTTTATTTATCTATTTATATACTGAATGACCATATTTTGAGCGCTCACTCAAAACTAATAATATTTAGAGTTAACACAAATTCTGATCACAAATAAAAAATGCTATTTTGGCACAAAAGGCGCGCAAATTATTAATTCGAAAATTAAGTTAATTTGGAGACTAAATTAGTTTATTATATTATTTAAGTGAAACTAAAATTAATCTAATTATCACAAATGGCTTCAAATCATCATAATTTTGCCGGAAAGGAATGTTCACTATTGAAGTCTAGAAAATCTCATTTTCATTATTGTAGGGAATATTTATGGAAATCCATAGTATTTTTAGGAATAAAATGAGCCAATAATTTATGTCATTTCACTAAAATTTTTTGATATATTATAATAGTTTTGGAATGAGATCATAGATTTCCAGTATATTTATCATCATATTTAACATAATATACAGAATATTATGAATATTCCCGAAACAAAGCTATTTGTGGAGGAATTCCTCATCAAAAATACTTAATGAAAACAGAATTTTTCGATAACACTTCGTATAAATTTTTTTGGTTTTTGATTATAAAATATTTTATTAGACTTTTTGTGATTCACTGATAACTAAAATTTTTAAACATTTTTATATTTTTTGAAATTTCCTTTTTTTTGAGTTAATCTTTTAGTTTATAATTAACTGACTTTTAAATAAAAAAAAATGGATTTTCCATTTGACTCGAAATAACACGACATTAGGTGAGCATTAGGTGAACAAAAAGTAGGGAATGGTATGAGAAGAAGACATTGAAAAGTGAAATATTAATGCTTTGTTGCTATCATTCGTGTGACACAAAAGTTATGCCAATTTTTTCTTAATCTCAAGCCTTATGTCTGTGCTATTGTTGCTAAGGCTCTCCTAAATTAGTGTCGTTATCAGGGAGTCAAAGGGAGTCTCCCGATTGTGGGCACACATATACATTAAGAGTGATCTAGCTCACAATACTGGCACATCTATGTGAAAGGTTATTAAGCGTATGGCATAAATCACAAAATGACATTCAACATATTAAAAGGTGGGTTTGTAGTGATGATAAAACTGTTCATTCCTGTACTCTATTCATCAGTTTAGTTCTCTTCCATAGAAATCAATACATATGCCAACAATATTTGGTTATTGAGTGCCCGCAGGACTCCAAACACATGAATAGGAAAAACACTTTTCATTGTATTCTCTATTAAGAGACTAAACCTTATTAAACATATCATGTAAAGTGAATTTCTAACCCCAGGTCTAGTTTAAGTGATAATCAAGCTAGCTCATTATATAAATTCGTCTAATTTAATCAAATTATTAAACTCAACAATTTTGTTTTTAATTTAGCTTGATCAATTATTCAATATGATATAAAACAAGAGACCATTACAAATATGTGACCATTGGTTTTGAACAATAATTAGTATCCTTGGATACTATGAGTGCATTTGCCTCACATTTAATAGAGAAAAATATGATATATTTTTTGTCTCCCGTTATATAAGTCATTAGATGTTATTTTGTGCGATATGTGTGTATATAAAAGAGTGAGTGTCGGCCCCACCCGTTCTCTCATTCTGTCGGTCTTATGATGCAAATGACGGAACACTTCCTGCCAGGGATTGGACTAATGGGTCTCAACTTGTAACTCAACCATTTCTCCTACATTATTCCTTATCACCTGCCAATACATTGCCTGCCAGTCCTCCACACAATTATTTGTTATATTCACGAGAATTGACTATTTCTTTACCTCTTATAATAGTCTTATATTATTTTTAGTGATGACTGAGTAGTAGTACTAAAGTATATAATAAAAAATATTATCAAAAATATTACTTTCGATTCATTTCAGAATAACAGAAGAAATGAGAAAAACAATGAGAAATACAAAAGTGTTTCCAAATCTATAATACTTTTAGCAATAAAACTTTGTCTTCAAAACTATACAAGAGTTTGAAATCTAAATTTGTTCAATATTTGAGCTAGACACAATCAGGCACAAGTGCTGCAAAATTTAATAATCCATTCAAAATCGACAAAATTCTTCACTTTTCAAATGAGTAGTCGATTTACTGTTTAAAAGAGTAAATCAGAAAAACAAATGCAATACAAAATTCAATTATTATTTGAGAGGAAAAAAGTGAAAATCGAAACCAATTTTTCAAATAAATGACTCGAAAGGAATTCCTCTATTTGTGAATATATCGCAAAGATTTCCGGAAACTAACGTTTGTAAGCCTTTAAAATAGTTTTCCATTTAATGCCATTTAATTTTAAACACAATTGAAAGGAATGAAAGTGAAAATAGTTATTCTGTGCCCAAAATTAGTACTTATGGATGGATAATATCAATAGCAATAAAATGGTATACGATTTCAAAAACAGTTTACAAAAGACGCACACAATTGGATCGATTCAATCCTCATTAGATGGGAATCACATACAGTCTGAGTCACACATACCACACATGTCTATCAGTTTTATATCCCTATGCTTTCCATCCAAACAATGATAGAACTCTTCTCTATTCGAAGTCTATCCATTACCACAATATATAATAAAACAGTTGGATGTATGAACACAGACTGCAATTCAGGTGCGATATTAAAGCTGTAAATGTTATTCCGAGCGAATAGAACGCCATAAAACTTAGCCTCTAATCCAATACAATAGAATTCAAAGTAATCTCAACCGGAATAGAGTTTGAGACACAAAACCGCAAAATATAATTATATGTATTCTAAGCAATGAATATTCATTAGAAGAGAAAAGAGAAGAACAACACTTTTAGCCAACTTTTGCTCGTTTTAACCAGAGATCAAAAGTAAAGGAAAGGAAAGGGATAACCATTTATTGTTTCCTCTACTGAACGCTTCAGGTTTTCAAACCAAAAATTTAATATTCAGTGAAAACATTGTGACGATTACCAGAGCGACACAAGAGATAGTCGGCCGACAGTTACTACAGATCACAGACACTACCGCACAAACCACACAACAAAAGGTGTATTGCGTGGAGAGGAAATTCAAAGGGGGATAATGTTATGCCATCTAATTATATAATTACAACCAATTATTCCGTATATAACTCTGCCTTTAAATAAGTTTATACTGAAAAACATTAGTTTATTGCATAGAATATGCATTTTATGCCGCATTAACTCAACCAAAAGCTAAAGCTTTAATTTAAATTTAGAGGCCATCCAATCAAACAAAGAGTAACCAAGGTGTCTCAATTAACCGCTCCGATTGTCTCATTTCTATTTCAATATTAATTAAATGACATTCAGTGAAATTCATTAAAATATTGATAAATTCTAATGAAACTAACCTTGACAAAAACTTGATAAAAAAATTTAAATCAAGGGTAGGTTATCATAAGTTGGCGATCCCTTACCTCTAAAATTAAGTGAACAGTGAATAGAAAAGTTTATTCAACGATAAAAGACAGAATATTATGCATCTCAGTGTTCAGTATGTTGTGCTGTTATGCTGTACTTTACTGATAGAGTGAGGAACAATGAACAGTGAATTCTAGTGTGCAGTCATTATTGGCCGCACAAGTCATTAATGGTGTGCTTTGACTGGCTTTCAATACAATATCTAAAACTATTATTTTATTTCATTTCTCTCTATTGTATTCCTATTTTCCCACTAAAGGACTAACAATTTTGAGGCAGTATTTCAGTCGACAAGTCGTCAACTCTGAACTTAAATGTCTATCGAATGTCTCTTTTGTCGGCCAATATTCGCAATGACTGCCAGTTCTCTCTTAAATAGATTTCCCTTTTGGTGCGACATCAGTAATGGTTAAGTGGAATCCATGCGGAAAAGAAAACCGTTTTGTGAGCTTTTCTCCGATATATATCAGTGTCGGTAAATCAAGATGACCAAGATGTGACTAAATGTGCAAGAGATGGCCAAACCAGATAACTCTATACTACATCACTTTGTTTTGAAAATATGCAAACTTTTGATAAACAAATATAAATCTCAAACGTCTTCTAATCTCTACTCTTGTCTTCAACTAAAGTCATACCAAAAGAAAAATGACAGCAATTTTCAAATTTAAAAACAAATTATAGATAACATATAAACAACACATTTATTACACAAAACCATTTATACTGTTTCGCAATTCAAGCAAAACAGAGAAATAACTTTACATAAGACTTGTAAATAAGTTGACTCTAATATGTGGTCAATAAAAGCCTATTTTAAAACTTCAAATTCATTGAAATAGATGATGATCTTGGTCATGTCATGCATGTGAAGCACATTTACAATATGGCAACAGAATTAACCTCTGGCACAGTCTTATTAGAAGTCTATCTTATATGTTATGTTATATAAAATCAGAGCCCACTCTAAAAGTAATTGTTTTTGTTTTGTTTTGTTTTGTTTGACTCCTATGTGTTTCCCCACACTCTTAATGAGTTGAGTCTTTCCAATAGAGTCAGTCTTCACAGAGTGAGGGCTCAACCACTTGGATCCCGAAAAATTCATTTAACGACAACAGCAATCAACTCAAACCCTCTCCAACTGATGTGTGAGCACTGCTAAGACCTATGCTGTCATTCAACCCGTTTTTGTTTGGCTCGTATTTGATTGAATACGACATTCAATTGGAATAAATAGCAGTGAAATACAGAATCTGAGTCGAGACAAGGCTTAGACACTCCTCTCCTACTTTTGAAAAATTATCCTTTAATTCGAGACTTTAATTGTATTTTATTCTTCAATTCATTCACTGTTGGGAACCAATGGAGGGATAGGAGAGAGAAATTCAAATCAATTTATTCAAACAACTTTTCATCTCTTCGTTACAAACCATTAGTTTTGAAAAAAGGAATTCAATATTATTATTACCATTGAATACCATTGATAACCATTTATAACCTTGATCAATTTGGTAATCTTACACATATTTTCATTTGTAAAGGAAATTCTTAAAATACTTTATTATAAAATATATATTCTGTTTGTTTGAAAGACATAAAAATTGTGTGAAATATTGGCTAATATTTAAGTAAAAGAAGTGATAGAGACTAATGTGAGACTAATGTCTTTTGGGGGGTCGGGGGGTGTCATAACCGCCAGGGACTGAAGTCCACCCAATAGTGTGTTTATACTGAAAAAGTGCATTACTTCGACATAAAGTGGATATAAATAAATAGTCTTTTAGTGAAAACCCACTGAGAAATAAAGTGAACGAATGGATGACTTCAATGACTGACGAATAACTTATAAGCGAAACATCAAAACATTGGAATAAATATCAGCCAAAAAGAAATGAGAATTTATTGAATCCATTTGAGAGCACAGAATAAGTGAATAAGAAAAGTCATTCGCCCATTCATTGGCAAACATATACCTATTCCTCAATCGGAGGCAACAAATGATTAATTATAAGCCTTTTTCTGCTAATATTTTTATGGCTCTTATATCACAAAATGAGAGTAAATTCCATTTGTATTATAAATACTGTCTTTCATCAGCTCTTATACAAAGAATTACTCACATTTAATGGCAAAACCGTTTGCCTCCAATCCATCCATCAGTTGTTCACTCTTTTTCTTCGACAATCATTTGGTAAAGCCTTTGGAGGGCTCACAACACAACTAAAGAGTTGAATACTTCCATATAATTAATAATCAATGGATTGATTCGGTCCCAACTCTAACAACACATAAGTAAATACCACTGTTTTATAGCCTTCTTATGGCATACATTTAAGTCTAATTTAATATTAAATCAAATGTTTCGACAAATAAAAAGCCTTTTTGGCTCACAAACTGACCACATATTTCTAATATAATTTAAGTTTTTGTCACAATTTTGGTCTGAAGTTAAGACAATTTCCGAGTCTAAACAAAATGTCTGAAATCAAATGAAATAAAAAGACTATAAATGAGTAATTTTTACGCAATATATGAACCTTTGGTTAGGAATGATTTGATTAAAAGGAAAACATATGACATTTCATAGCCTATGACTCAAGCCTTTGATTTTTCATCTCAAGTGCAATAAAAGTTAACTTTTTTTTGGTTGAGAAGTGAATGACTGACCAATAATTTTAATCAAATATATTATTGGTTTCCATACATTTGACAGAAAAGAATGAGAAAAGCAGTGATTGGAATGAAAACTAATAGTTTTGTTTCAATAAATCATAACAAGAAACTAATCGAAAGGATTTTTGCCTTTTCTGCTCGACTTTCAATGAGCTGAGGCTTTGATATTAAGCTCAACATCTAATTCAATGGTGACTCACATCTGAAGTAATCATTTATTATTTCATTTGTTAGGCTATTATGAGTCACAGGAATTATTTGTGAGAAATCGCTTTATTAAAAATAAAGAGCAAAACATATTATTGAGAAAAAGTGAGGGACAGACCTCTCGGCCAAACCGAGAGCTCAAAACAATAATTCATTTTTCGTATAATATTTTTAGGATATTATACTTTTTGGAGACACAACACAACACATATCA